>OY992881.1:49050500-49270500 GCA_963921405.1 Cepaea hortensis
TTGCATTCCTAACCATCAAAACTGTCCCTGCTGTTATTTCTGACGGGTAAGCGGCTGCTATTCCCCCTTGTATGTACAGGTGAATGTTCGACTTCCTCATTAATATTAACCAGGTCACGTGATCGGGTTAACAAAATGTCGTCGCCTGTACTCAAACGTGTTGACGTGTGCACTAAACTGTCTGCTAAAGAGGTTCGTCTCCGGAGTTCGGTAGCTTCTTCTTTGATTTCCTCATCAGATTCCAAGTTTTCGTCCGCGCCTTTGTCGCTGTCAGATCCCGACAGTTCAGGTACTGTCTCCTGAATAGCGTGGAATACAGACAAATATTCTTTTTGTAGCAGAGCAGCCATGAATGCTTGGTATGCACGTTCACCTCTTTGCAGTAGTGCTGCCATAATAAGCTGTCGATAAAGTAATAAAATATTCGTGTTAGATAAACTTGTTCAAGCTAAGGCCTCTTCAAATTTCATATCTTTGGCACGTCCATACATACACCCTTATAAATGCACATCTCTTTTTTGGTGTTATTAAATCTTAAAATTGGTGACAACTGGCAAGATCGAGGGGAAGAGAACAAGAGGAAGACAGAGAAGTAAATACCTGGATGGCTTGGCCACGTGCCATGGCGGAAACAGGAACACTGAGCTCATCCACGACTCTGGTGATCGAGTGAAATGACGAATCATGACCGCCCACGCTTACCGGCATGGCACATGATGGATGGATCTATTCCTGAATTTACCAATAGACACTATATGGCGGCATCGGCTACTCTGGAAACCGTTCCGCTAGTTGCTGAAACATGTTGAGAGCTATTAAGCTAAGACCATAAATGACGTGTCTTTAAAACCCCGCTCTGGGTATTGGCCTGTCTGAGCTGACAATGACATACATAAAACCTGTTGAAGGTCATTATAAGCCTGATCTAATCCCTGCATGTGAGGTTCCAGTTGTTGGCACCTTGCAGTCTTGACAGACCAAAGTATGTGAGTTGGAATGTGGCCAATATTCCATCACAATGTCTGGGCAGAGCTTCAGAGGATCATGTGGCGCCCAAACGACATGACCCCTCTCTCGACCTAGTCTTGTGTATTCCAGAGGAATGGGTAACCAATACGTCTGGCACAAGGTAGGCTGCAGACGCTGGCGGCTCAGGGTCAAACCTCCGAGACCTCACCACCACGAGCCGGTGGCGAGGTATGGCCAGACCCTGACACCCATGGGACCCGGCTTAGAGAGGTTCCAGTACCGTTTTGTAAACCGTGCTGTTTCAGAGTTAGGAAAGGCGAAAGTGGGTTCTGGGCTTTGAGAGGGGAAAGAAAGCTCTGCAATAAAGTCCCCGTGGGGAATCATGATCGCCAATGTTTTCTCTAGGCCAGGCACAAGATGATGAAGAAGAAATTAAAAACACAAATAAAATATTTCCGTAATAGTACTGATATCGGAAATTGATTTGTTTTTACCTCCTTCACCCCGAAGCTGTGTTCTTTCTCCAGTGTTTCTATTATTAATGTCTAGTTAGTTACTTTTCCCTCACAACACACATTCGCTCACACATTTTATTTATAAATGTGGTGATGCGATTTCTTTAGCGGCGTAGGTATGCTTACAGTCCATTCAAGAAATAACAGGATTTATGTTAGATCGTTTAATATTCTAATTTATTATAATATAAATATGGCTGCCGCCGGATTGCCGAAAAGCGGGATTGAACCAGGCACCTTTATATCGTCAGCCTAACTCTTTCCCAACTGAGCTATTTTCGGTCATTTGGTAGAATACCAAAGGACATCTTTGTTGGTGAATTAGAGATGGGTTAAAGAGCTGGGGATCAGCCTTTACTGCGGTACAAAGATGTGGGCAAACGGGCAAAATTGCACATTGGGAGAAAGTCGCCACTGATCGTGTTGCATGGAGGGCAAAGATCAGAAATAGAATACACAAAAAGGAGAATATGACTGGTATATGATAAAGGTCACACAGTGCGCATGTGAGGCTTCAGATAGTGCGTGCACTGATGGTGTTCACATGCATCCATTGTGGACGAACATTTACCTCGCGAATTGGTTGGTGTGTTTAGTCACATTCGCTACCGCCATGGGTTGTAGTTATTGTGCCTTTTAGTGCGTATGTGGAAGCACAATGTAACAAACTATCGCCCGGCAAGATGTCAGTATCATAATAATCCAGGTGAAGGGTTCAAATGAAGCGATTATAAGACTCAATTACTTTTGGCCTCTCCTTCCCATGTCTAGCCACAAGTGGGGAACTTTTGTACCTCCAAACATCTGGCTTTTGGGTTTAACGCCAGCGGACAGTCAGCCGACGGGACAGAAAACGAAGTCAAGGTGTAGTCAACATGTTCTGCCAGCAAGGGGCAATTCCTATAGAAGTCGGAGTACGTAGATTGAGTATGCTGAGGTGCACAACATGGAAACATCAGTAGATAAACATGCATGTAACATGTGGTCGCCTGATGGATCACGCCTCTGATATATCGATACAGTGTCGTCCCGTGAACTTATGCTGGGTGGGAACATTGTTGGGCCCCAAAGCTCAAACAAATGGCGGCTCTGTAGACCCGCGGACCAGGGGAATGCAGAGTAGTGCAACTGGACGCAACAGATTTATAAAGAAAATAGGCGTTAAAGTATGAGAATTGAAATCTCGAAAGGCTAACATAGTAAATACAGGCAGAAGTAAGATATGTCGACCTAAATGCGTAAGTACCGAAACTCTGCTGTTAAACAGACACAAAGGAAATACTGCCCCAAACATCGAACGAAGAAGAAAAGGAACTGAGTTGAATCAAGAACCGACATCAGTGCACTCAGGGGCATTCCCATTAGCGCTCAGTCATAATCTTTAACAGCCAGCGTAGAGTCCCAATACTAATGGTGCCCGTTACAATCTGATTATATGTCCGTCTTGCTTTACTTCTTAGTGACGACTGTCTACCGTATCCTCTGACCACCCCTTCCTGCCGCATCCTCTCAACACCATGATAGTCTATCTTTTCTTCTGCATTGTTCACGTGCTCCCAGAGGGCCTTCACCACGTCTGCCTTTTCATGCATCAAATCACCCCTCAATGTAGCAGCACCAGCCAATTTGTCTGCTTGTTCATTTCCAACCACACCAGAGTGGTGAGAAGAAAAAGAGAAGACTAGAAACTACGAAACACAGAGGAAGAAGGAGATTGATAATTTAAAAAAAAAAGAAAAAAAGAAATACACTGAATGCAATGATAATAGCCATACTCACATCCCACTTCTTGTTCCGACCATTCAAATGTAGCACCATATCTGCCTCCCGTGCGGTGATCACTTTGTTCTGCACGAGTAGCGGGCTGATGACGGCTGGATCCACAAATTCTCTGATAAACCTGGCATTGCGTATCAGCTTGATCGCGTATTCATGTGGATCAGGGCCAGAAGGCAAGGGCGTGTCGGTGGGTGTTTGGGAAGGTCCGCTGTATTTAGAGTCGTCATTTTCTTCATCATATGGTAGTTCCTGGAAATAGATATAATGTAATATAAAATAATTTTTAAAAAAGGAAGAAAGGAAGAAACATGTTTGGTGTACTTTGGCAATGTCGCGAGAAGAAGAGAGATTAAAGCCGTTGTTAAAATTTGTGAGAATATTGAAAAAACGAATATATTCAAGGTAAAGATGGCAGATGCTAGACAATGTAGCGCCATGACTTGAGAGAATGTCGAGAAAATGTATACAATATTTAAGAACGTAGTTTGTAGAGATCCTCGAATGCCTAGACCATCTAGTAGCATGGTAAATACACGAAGAAGCTGTTAAAAGTTAGCTACGTATCTTTATGTTGTTTGTCCATCAAGAATGATGATGACCATTTGTCAACAACTCATGTGTAAGGCATCATCAGATTACTTCTCCCGCACCACACCAGAAACTTGCAAGTCGTGTGAGAGGAAATAAATGATACATTTTATTGCCGTTGGCTCTTTACAAGTACATAACAGTCGCTATCAAAACCACACACAAAGCCACAGAATTGCCTATCACTAGTTTCTAAACCCTAATGCTAATTCTATCTATTTGGTTACACAAATCTCCTATCAACACTAAAACGAGGTGCTCGCTACAAAGTCAGTCCCCAGTCTGACTTTCTTACTCCCGTCCCTACACAGCACGCGGAAGGACCTTGAGGTGTCCTTCGGCTTTTTGCGTGCCGTGGTACCTGGCACGCTTACGTTAGCTGTCTTCTGTTCAGTGGCAAGAGTGGCTGTCACGCAGGCGTGATTCTGTCGTGACCAGAGTGCTAACCATCTGGTCAACGTCTCCGTGTCTCATGAGAGAACTAGTTAATAGTCCCCCATTCTATCACCTACCCTGCCCTGATATCGGGGCACTGTATCACCTCTCATCTATTTGAGGTTGACCACTCTTCCCGGTGGTCTTCTATCTTGAGAAGACCTCCGGCCTTTATCTTTCAGTCTTTGACACACACCCTCCCCTCCTGTGTTGCGTCATCAACTTTGACTCATTGGTTGTGACGCAAGGGGTTTCTAAAAAATTAGTGTCTCTAATTTTTGTCAAAGACTGTAGATAACCTGGCTTTGGGTAACTCCATAGACTTCTACTGACTAATGTCACAATGTAGTATCACTTTACTTGGCTACTGGCAATCGCCACAAACTTGTCTGGTTGGCGTGAGCCCTATTCTCAATTGCAATATTATATTAATTAGAGGTATGTCTGAACCGGACCGTTGTCTTATAAGACCTGCCTTCCCATAGTAAATTGACTTACTACCCATACAAAGTTGACTTTCTTAGGGTCAACACATGAATTGCTTCATGTCCCCCATATAATATTAAACAACCATTACACAAGCTGTGTGCGACAGGCTTTACCTATCTCGCTTCCGCGTGTAAAGTTATCTTTCACTGTTAAGTTAGTGTTTCGTTGTCTATTATGTCCCCTGACCTGGAGTTATCTCCCTTTGATTTACAAAAAGTGTATGCAATTTATATGTTTGTTTTTCTGGTTGTTTGCGTGTTTGGATTATATTAATAGTATAATCTACTCTCTAACATGTGTATCTAAATATCATGTGTATGTAAGTAAGTTTTCAAGTGCCATAATTCGGTTGAATGAGGCCACAAAGAAGTGTATCACACTAATTAGTGACTACATCTCCGGCTTATGAGACTTAAAATACTTTCTCTAAGATCTAAACTAAACTACACACAACGCATTCATCACAGCACAACTTCAACAAAGAAAGCACACATTTAACGCAGACAAAAAATAAAAAGTCGCGCTGGGCGGCAGAAAAATCCGCTGACCGATCTCAATCTCTCTTGTATAATTCACATTCGCTCTCACTTTCACACTTCTGTCAAACCTCTTTCACTTTCACACTTCTGTCACACATCTTTTACCATCACTTCTGTCATACATCTTTTATCCTCATAGTTATTTAAAAACCTTGGAGTGACACTGTACAAGTTTGGCTCAGTTTGACAGAGTTGAGCCTCATGACTGTGCGTAAATTGCTGCACAAGTCAAGTATTTACAATATATTTACATGTAAGGAAAAGGGTTGATGGTTTGTACCCTGGTATTATTCACCACTATATTCTATTACCATAATATTCTAATTACTGACATACTAATACTAGTTATATAAATATATATTTAATGTGTTCCCTATCTTAATCTATCTGTCACATTAATACTAAACCACGCTTACATTACTCCTAATATTTATCTAATTTAAGGGATGTAATCTAACTATTTAAAATGAAATTGATGTGAGATGAGTTATGTACCTTTGTGAAATGGGTAATGTGAAATGTAATAAGTTACGTACCTTTCTAATATGGGTGATGTCAAATATAACACAATTATAACTAATGTTTTTAAATGAACAACCCTATATTATTGATATCTTAATCTAAATGGTGTGAATGATGTATATTTACTTGTATAATCTATTTATCCTATTACGGTGTTAAACTAATTATAATACTAAATGATAATGTTTGTTTAATGGATTGGGTCATTAAAATGGAATGAACTCAAATGTAATGAAACAAAGTGAAATGTAATAAACTAAATGGTACTATTACTATCTAAATTTATTATTGTAGTTTATAATTAGTTGTTATGTTTAAATTACTATCCTAATTTACTTTTAAGCTACATAAGTGGGTAAATTAATACTTTTTCTAAAAAAAAATGAAAACTATTATATTATCTAAATCTAAATATAAATTAAATGACATAATCTACCTATAATTTATGACTATATTAAAACGTTATAATACATATCACAATGAGTATTTATATACATGGTATTTAAATACCTCAGGTTAGTCGTTGCCCTTCATGTTAAGAAAATGCTTTCATTGGCATACTATCTATACAATTGTCCTGGGTATATGAAATACATTACACAGTCACACTTGTGTCTTCTGGGTATTGCACCTGTAGAGTTCGCTTGTGTCGTAGACCACTGTTTTCGTGTCTGTATTCATGTAACGTTCTGACACTGTTTTTCTCTGCTTAACACAAATGATTCACTGGAACACATATGGAGCTTAGCAAGTAATGAGCTGTCCTCGTTCACAAAGTGATATATTTGTTCTCAGAGCAAAGTTCTTAATATTGATGTCTACGGGCACATAGTAATTCAATGTTCTTAGTACCCAGTTCAGCACATAATGTCTATGTATTTGTAACATATTTTACATAGAATATTTTACTGTACTAAGTTAACATCTATTACTCTACACTCTTATGTGGAATCTCTGGTATTTCTACCTCAGATGGTCGACTAAGGGTATCAGCCAAGATGTTATCCTTACCCTTGATATGCTCTATACTAAAGGTGTAATTTTGTAGTATTAGCGACCACCTGTATATACGGTCATTCCGATGCACACCCTTCTGTATGACCGTGATTGGGGAGTTGTCAGTCTGGACAATGAAGTGAACACCTGCCAGAAATCGATGGAGCTTTCTCACCGCATAGATGACGCTTAGGGCTTCCAACTCTGATATGGAATATCTGGACTCAGTTGGTGTGATCTTACGGCTCACGTAGCAAATCGGGTGGAAGATGCCATCATAAAATTGGCCTAATACTGCAGCGATGGAGATTCTGCTGGCATCTGTCCTAAGATAAAAAACGAGCCTAGGATTAGGCAAGCGGAGAATTGGTACATTACTAAAAAGGAATTTCAATTTTGACAATGCAGAAATTCTTCTTCTTCTTCTTTTCGTTCATCCGGAGTGTTTTTTCAGATGTGATTGCGGTGTGTCTGTTATGCGCCATTGGGCCGAAACCCGTAGGCCAACACATCGACTTTAGCGTGCATTTTTGACCAGGTAGCATTCCTGGGAGACTCTCACTTTTGTGGCGCCATCTGCAACCATGCTGGCCAAGGTGGAATGGTCGAAGACAACGGTCATCCCTCAAAGGAAGGCAGGGACAGTCCATAGCATTTTCCGCCATCCAAGGTTGCTTCCATAGTTGCAGGGCCGACACATAACGCCCTGGATCTGGGCTCACCGAGGGAGATCGTCACGTCCTGCTCATGGCTGCTTTAAATCCTCACTTCAATATATTGGTCGTTTCGTTTCCCCGGGTCATTCCCGCACAAACCAGACAGGTTTGCAGACGGCATCCACTCAGCGAGTTTTCGGACATGTGCTTGTCGTTGCGCCCATCAGAGCTTTTCCAGGCTCAACAGACATTCGGAAAACTACCCAGTCAGAGCTGTTCCGAACAAGAGCGGCATTCGGAAACTAGGTAGTCAGAGCTGTTCCTAGCACGAGAGACATTCGGACGAGACATTTCACTCGGACGTAATTGCGTAGTGTCAATTTTTAGTTTGCCACCCGTAGGACGACACTTCCGACTTCAGTGGGCATTTTTTAATGAGGTTAGCCATCCTCTGGTTTCGAGGCACGTTGGACTGTTGTGATGTCGCTAACATCTCAGCTGGTCAAGATAGAACGATGAACGACATCGTGGTCACCCATCAAGGGAAGGCAGGGGCAGACCATGAGCATTCCCTCGCTATCCAAGGAGGCTTCCATAATTGCAGAGCCGGCACATATTGCTCTGTGACTGGGCTCACCCGAGGAGTTGCCACGTCCTGCTCATGACTGCTTTAGTTCCTCACTTCCATGTGTTGGGCAACTCGTTTGCCACTGATCGCTCAAGCACACACCAGGGACGGTCAGACTGCAAGCGACACCCACGCTTTTGACTTCGGACCACGCAATAGGTTCGCTCGCCGTGCGTTCCATTTTGCGTCATTGAGACGTTCTTCCACTTTTGTCTACACTCTCTATGAGTTAGATACAGTTTTCGCAGCCACTTTCTTCGACTGGGGCACTTTTGACTTTTTGTACTCGCTCACGAGGTAGGCTACTTGTGCTGCCGGATCGGCACCTTACCTTCGTGCAGCGGTGAACGAGAAGCGGCCTGGCCTCTCATCCGGTAATCTCTCATATCCCCCAGCTGAGAGCCTTCGAACTTCTATCAGACCTGAGCATGTAGCTTGCTCAGTACCACGCCTTTATTTTTCGAGAGGTGGCTATCGGCCCGGCTCTCAGGTCCGAGGGTTTGTGGCTTAGAGGCGTTCAGCCACAGCCCTCGACAGGGAGCCTTTAGTGTTTTGTCCGGACCAAGAACTTCTGCCTTCGTGCACCTGATTTAAATTTTAGACTGCTATCCTCAGTCTCACCTGCAGAGCAGCAGGTTGTGTCTCTCTTAGTCTGGTCCCTATCCCATATGCTGTCCGATATGTAGTTTTTCACCCATCGGCAAGCACATGGGGTCGATGGGACACGCAAGCTCCCCCACCACGGCAAGGTGGAGACACATCGGGGGAGATGCAGAAATTAATAATGCATCTTTGACATCTAATTTTACAGATGCTTTTAAAACATTGGAAAATACACTTGTAATTTCCGCTAAATTTGGTATGAATTTGCTATAGTAATTTACTAACCCCAAAAGGCTTCTGACCTGCTTCTTTGTGGTAGGCATGGTCAGGTTCATAATTTTGGTAATAATTCTATTGTCAGTCTTTAGTTGACCCTGAGAAATGACATGACCCAAAAAGTCAATTTCTTTTAGGCCCAATTCGACTTTGCTCGGTTTGACAGTGAGCCCGAAGAGTCGCAACCTGTCAAAGACATGTCTTAGTTTCAGTAAGTGTGTTGTCCAGTCATCAGTATGGACACATATATCATCTATATAGGTTACTGTATTCGTCACTCCATGAAGTAGATCTCTAGTTAAGCGTACGAAAGTGGCAGGAGCATTTTGAAGTCCGAAAGGAAGAAAACGCCACTCGTAAAGTCCTAAAGGTGTTGAAAAAGCAGTAAGATGGATGTATTGAGACTGCATAGGGACCTGCCAATATCCCTTAGTAAGATCTAGTTTAGAAAAGATTTTGGAGGTGGACATGTCAAGAATAAGATCTTCGCAGGAAGGAATTGGCTCTGCGTCGATCTTAGTGACGTTGTTGAGTTTTCGATAGTCCACACACAGACGAATTGTGGAGTCTTTTTTCTTAACTAGGACGATTGGAAAAGAGTACTCAGAAGTGGATTTCTGGATGATCCCACTAGCTTCTAAATTAAAAATTTCCATATTTAGATTTTCCCTATAGCTAAGTGGGATTGATTACGGCCTGCATTTAATAGGCTTAGAGTCCGAAAGAAGAATGGAGTGTTCGATTCTGTCCGTCCTATCTGGAATGTCAGAAAATATGTCTTTGTATTCCGTCACTAATTCTACTAATTGTCGTCGTTGACTGTCTGTTAGTCCCTGTTCTATCTGTATGCTATCTAATGTGGCAGTCTTGTCCACAATAGGAACGGGTAGTTCCATTCCGTCGTCGTCTACCTGATTCAGTACGGTGGTGGTACTAAGTGCGTATTCTGTATTCTCGCTAGATGTATGGATATCGTCGGATATACCAGTCTCGCTAACTAGTGTAGTTGCGTTGTGTATGTCTGTCGTCTGATCACTAGATGTGGGTGCACTTTGTTCGTCTGTTTCTACTCCTGTCTGTTGTCGTGAAAAGTAAGATTTCAGCATGTTGACATGGAATATCTTTAAGTGGCCGTTTATTGATATTTCATAGTCAACATCTGACAGTTGTTGTATCACCTTGAAAGGCCCTTGCCATGAAGTTAACCTTTTATTATGCTTGTCTGGTAGTAGCACCATTATGTATTGACCAGTTTCAAGTGTTATGGGTCTAGCACCTTTGTTAGGACTGTGATGTCCGAGGATATCTGCACTGTTTACTGAAGTGAAACCATTCTTCTCCTCCCAGACAGATATTTCTTCATCTGTACAGTGCTTTAGCTGGGGCAGACACCCAAGAATTAACTCAGCACAAGGGTTGTCTAGTATTGCACAAGTAAAGGTACCAGAAAGGAACGGGGTGTTTATATGGGCTCTTGCCAGAGGATAGGTTTCTATATTACCAGAAAAAGTCCAGCATTTTACAGAGTCACCAGTATAATCCTTTGGATTAACAAGTTCCTTTTTTACACCAATAATGGAGCTCCCACTGTCAAGCAAACATCGGCATGGCTTATCATTGACCATCGCAGAGTGAAACAATAGATTGCCTCTGGAGGCTATAACTGCATTTGCATTCTCTACGGAGGATGTTACAAAATGCCCACATTCTAATTTTCCGTCTGCATGAAATTGGTGACATTGGACACAATTGTCAAAGCTTAATACATCGTTCACACAACACACATCTTCAGATTGCTTGAAAGGTAATACATTCTCAACTTCACACTCAGTCTCACTACCACTATCAGAAGATGTATCAATCAAAATAGCATTGTTGGCTTTCATACGTTGGCGGCCCAGACACTTATTTGAATAATGGCCGTAGCTGGAACAAAAGAAGCATTTGATTGCACGCCTGTATGCAGATCTTTTGTTTTGTTGCTTCTTGATAATATTTTCAAGATGCGCCGGATAATTTGGCGATTTGTCACACATAGAATAAGTGTCATGCAAAAGTTGACAATAAATACAGTTTGATACTTTCCTATCTTTCGTGTCGATTTTCTGGAAGGGTTTTCTCTTACTTTGATAATTTTTTGGTTGGTCTTTCACAAAGGAAACTACTTCAGAGTCATTTGAGGTCTTAAAAATATCTCTGTTAGAAGAAAAATATGCAGACCCTTTCTTTTCGAACTGCTCTATGTTCTCAATGTCTGACTGCTGTAGAAATTTAGCAAAAGGAGATGGTATAGTGGATATGACTTTATCCATGGCTATTAAATTTTTAAGTCTATCAAAGTCTTTTCCTATGTTAGCTGCCTTAAGCCATCTATTTAGTACACTCTGAACATTTGAGACGTAGTCAATGAAAGTCTCACTAGGTTTAGGTTTTAAATTTGAGAACTGAACCTGATACCCAGGGGCATCAAGTAAAAAGTGTTGCATTATCCTATCATGGATGTATTGATAGTTAGATCTAAGATCAGTTGGTATAGCTTCTATCACTTTAAGGGGCTCACCACTTAGGTTCTTCATATAAATCATAGCCCACATGTCTATTGGAACTTGGTGATATTTAAACTGATACTCGACATTTTCTGTCCAGGCTGATATTGAATCTTCTTTACAATATGGTTTGATAATATTTTTGTATTTGTTGAACTTATTTTCCTCTTGTTGACTTCTTAGTTTAGTAGCAGAGATTTCCGCGTGTGAGTCTACATCCATACCTTTCATCTTTAACTGTGTCTCTGATTCTACTTGAATTTGTTTTTCCTTGACTTTAATCATTTCATCTATCTCTTTTTGCTTTAGATCTAATTCTCTTTGTTTTATTTCCTTTTCCTGATCTATTTGCTTTTGTTTTAATTCTAGTTCTTTCTGTTTAATTTCCTTATCATGTTCTAGTTGTTTTTGTTTTGTTATCTCAGCTAGTTGTGTTAATTCTTTTTGATGCTCTCTTTCTCGAGCGCGTTCATCTCTATCTGCATTTTCTTTTCGTTCCCGTTCAGTTCTCTCAGCATCTTTTGCTTCTTTAAATTTCTTATCAGCATATTCTTCCAGCTCTTTACCTGTGTATTGCATTTCTTTGCCTGCTTTTACGAACTCCGCTAAAGTAGCCATGATGTTAGGTAAATAGCTAGCGTTGACTTACACTGAACTTTTTATTCACTTATTTTTCTTTGATATGCTATGTTTCTTATTATATGAGCACTGCAAATTGTACTCTTTGTGTATAACCTGAAAAATTTAGTCCTGCAAAAAACAGAGCACCAAAGTATGCTAATGCATCACAAGCTGAAAAAGAGATGCACTATTAATCACATTGCATGCCAAATATATTGAGTATACTCAACTTAATGTTCCCGAGAACAAGGAACACACTCCGGTAACACAGGTCACCTTGTTTGGCGCTTCAATATCGCCACGAGTTCTCTATCTAGGTCACCTGTTTGGCACTTCGGCATACACACCAATCTTATAATCAGCTGTTGTTCACCCTGGTTTACAGAGCAGCAACAATTAACAAATAGCAAACGACATATTATTCGACAATTTGACACAATGACAATGACATGCCCACGAACAAAACAGAATATAGTTTACTTAATATTAAATTGTTAATGTCCTGTCTTCGTTCTAACTGTATATGCCTTTCGTCACTTACCTAGTTTAATCTATGTAAGTGTAGTGCAGACCAGTCTAATTTGCCTGGCTGAAAATAGTGCCATCGTGACGGTAAACACAAGAAAAAGTACAAAAACAAATTCAATAACTGCTTTGAAATAAACGAAAATATATTAATATTGTTTAAACAAACAAATACATTCAATTACTAACTCAAATAAATAAATAATAGGTAATATAAAGCACTGATTCAGGCAGGCAGCAGTTTACCGATTTGTAAACACTCAGATGCTGATTGCCAATGGCGAAACCCAACTGCTTGTCAATCGTGCTACGTCAGAGGCGCAGCGCTATTTTTAGCTTGCAAAAATCGATAATGTTGCTGGCTGTGTATCGCTCCGCCAAGAATCATTTTTGATAGTTATTCATAATAAATAAATAATTACATGAATAAATAACAGAAAATAATAATATCAATACTTACAACTTTGAAGAAACACATGATTTAAGTATATAATATTTTACTAAACATAAATAAGCATTATTTCGTCACGATAGGCACAGTTTCGTTAGCAACTTGTCCTAGTTCTGCACACGTTAACCGTCACTGACACAAATTAAATCACTACTTCACTATTTGTAAACTTAGTCTAGAGCCGTGGATGAGTGTATTTGCTTGGCGCTTTCGTCCAAGCACCACTTCTGACACCACATTAATCTTTGCCTGTCAACAACTCATGTGTAAGGCATCATCAGATTACTTCTCCCGCACCACACCAGAAACTTGCAAGTCGTGTGAGAGGAAATAAATGATACATTTTATTGCCGTTGGCTCTTTACAAGTACATAACAGTCGCTATCAAAACCACACACAAAGCCACAGAATTGCCTATCACTAGTTTCTAAACCCTAATGCTAATTCTATCTATTTGGTTACACAAATCTCCTATCAACACTAAAACGAGGTGCTCGCTACAAAGTCAGTCCCCAGTCTGACTTTCTTACTCCCGTCCCTACACAGCACGCGGAAGGACCTTGAGGTGTCCTTCGGCTTTTTGCGTGCCGTGGTACCTGGCACGCTTACGTTAGCTGCCTTCTGTTCAGTGGCAAGAGTGGCTGTCACGCAGGCGTGATTCTGTCGTGACCAGAGTGCTAACCATCTGGTCAACGCCTCCGTGTCTCATGAGAGAACTAGTTAATAGTCCCCCATTCTATCACCTACCCTGCCCTGATATCGGGGCACTGTATCACCTCTCATCTATTTGAGGTTGACCACTCTTCCCGGTGGTCTTCTATCTTGAGAAGACCTCCGGCCTTTATCTTTCAGTCTTTGACAACATTCATTTCATCCAGTGTGGTTGAAAGTATGGAGCCGTGAGTTCTAAGATGGCTGATAAGGCCTATTTTGGCTCAAAATGTTCTTTGACAATGTGGGCAAATAATGCTTGACGTTTCTGGAGGAGGATCTGCTACAGTGATTTTTCTGTCCAGCCTTTTCTGCACAGCTCTTGCAGTCCTGGTTGTTTCACAAGTGACTGCACCCTTGCGTAATGATGTACGCCACGAATTTCGGTCTTTGGTAGCAGTCTCCCGGGTGTCAAGATTAGTTCCAAAAGCTTTCAGTGAGATTTTCAGTGTCTTTAATACGTTTCCTCTGGCCGCCTTGGGAGCATTTGCCACAAAGCAGCTCGCCGTCAAAAATTCGCTTAGGGAGCCCGTGATCTGGCATGCGAACATGTCTTTATAGGATAACACAATCAACCCCAACATTTATTGGCTGTTTGTGGTTTTATAGGCAATTTTATGTTCAGTAGTTTTACCTTCTGACCGATGTAAGCTATCACCAAACGCAAAATGATTTGCTCTCTAACAGCCAGCGGGTGACTTGAACTACATATGTCGGAATTGAGAAGCTGTGTTCGCTAAATCCTGGCCACTGAAACAAGTAATCAAAGCCATACTGTATCTCTTTTCTCCTTGTTTCCCCTTCTTCGTTCTTTGTTTGTCTTTTATCCTCTCTTTGTCCATTTTAAATTATATTGTTTTCCCCCCACGCTTTGATTCTTTCTTCTTATTTTTCCTTTTTAAAAATAAAAATAATAATATTTTTAAAAAGCAAAAACGCGTATAAGAGTCTCGCAGTTATATGAGCTTGCGTTCCAAACTCTTTGGACAACAATCACCTTCATATTTAATATTCTATATGTGGCTGACTCGGCTCGACACAAGATTATTATCTGAGTCAGGGATGAACCCTATTATACCTTCTCTTTTGAGGTTGAACGGGGTATGGGTAATGGTATTGTAGAACAAATGGAACCCGATGTATTGCTTAGTTGCGTTGCGCCCATGTTTGTTTAGTGTATACTTGAGGTTGTCTATGCATCATTTTCTTGGCATTCCTCGCTTTAATTCCAGATCTTTATTGGCTATATACTTTTATTGATAGTTTCGGGTTTCATCCACCTTACGATATTTAACAGTAACAATTTGCCAGAGTGTTTTGTGTTTGATTCAGAGTTTCTTTATATCTTTCATATGTTTATTTAGTGGGTCAGTTTAAAAGCCAGTATATGTAATACCAACAAAATGCTACCAGTGTCAAACTTGGACATATTTCAAAACACATGGGAAAAATAAACACCAGTGAAATGAGATGTATCAGAAGAGTTGCCAACTTAGCCACCCAAAACCAAGTTAGAAATGGTATTATCAGATTGACAGTGGGATCAGCACCTTGTGCAGTTTACTGTAAGGAATCAGATCAAATGGTTTCCCAGGAATGCTAACCTGGTCAAAAATGCACGCTAAAAGTCGGATGTGTTGGCCTAAGGGTTTCGACCCAAGGGTGCCTAACGAGACACACCGCAATCACATCTGAAGAAAAAAAAAACACTCCGGATGAACGCAAAGAAGAAGAAGAAGATCAAATGGTTAGTCAATCTCGGTAGAATGCAACACCATCAGTAACCAGCACTGGCACTACACCAAAGAAGATCTGATGCGAGAGCAAGAGGGTGCTTGGATTGATGACTTCAAAGACATTGTACTACCATACGGAATGGCACTATCCAGTACCACCCATTTGGCACTGGAACATCAACTATACCTCTCCAGGACGCATGCCAATAAAAGTGGAAGATGACGATGACTAATTGAAACGATGATGTCAGTGTCTGAGACATAAGGCTGTGTATGTGCCAGTAGTCTTCCATGTTCATATTTTGTAGAATGGCAACATTGTTTTCTTCTTGATTCACGGTATTGCTGGGGATGGGGACGGAGCGCTTATGGGAATGTCCCGAATGCTGTGATGTCGATTCCTCAATCAATCAATCAATCAATCACGGTATTTCCATGAATTGTTCGGTAATATTTAAGCTCAAAAGCCCAGATTTTCTTCTTTACTGAATGTGGATTTTGAAAAAGGGGAGGGGGGGGGGGGGAATCGATCACATTATTCCTCCCAAAACACTCAATATAACAGCTGAAAAGGAATCACGAAGTTCTGGCTGTACTTAACTAAATAATAGCGAAACCTTCTGTGTCGCAAGAGTATTTCACTTTTCTGTCCATTTTCTAACATAAAGTTGATATTACATACGTTTTTCATATAAACATTCGTACCAATTTCTATAAGCTATAAAATTTGAAATTCAATCCTTTCACGAGATGGCGTGGCTGAGAGGTAACGGTGTCCTCCTCAGGCTAAAAGGTACCGGGTTCGGTCTCAGCATAGAGCTGGGCATATTTCCTAGAAACACCGGTATCTAATATCACACACCTTTCTTATCTCTTGGGTAGTGAGATCGGATAGCTAACCTCCTCGGGTAAGGGTGAAAAACCGGGGGTTCTTCTGAACAAGAAATGTGTAGTTTAAAAATTCCACGGCTGATAGAAATCGCAAATATAATTTTAATCCCTCCCCCTCCCTAGAAACCCTAAAATTCCCCATGGAAAGGGGGGGGGGCGGAGAGATTCCCTACTGGTTGAGAATCACTGGTATAAAGGAAGCAAACCTTACACGAATGCATGCCGAAGTCTGATATTTGAGATACATAACTAGGTGTGACGCACTCTTCCCCCCCCCCCCCCCCGAAAGAGAAAGGAAGAAGGGAATTCGTTCACGAATCTTACTTTTAACAGTTCCTCCACATTCACGACACCGGCCTGTTGCAGCAATAGATCTACCAAATGCTGAGCGTTTGCCTCCTGCAACGATTCCAAAAATGCCTGAAATGCTCCAGAACCCCTGTGTGGCAGCACAGCTAGAAAGTACCTGGAAAGAAATCTCTGTTATATAAATAGCAATAAAAGAATAACAGTATTGTCTTAATGTTTAAAGTCAAGTGTATTTAAATATAAATAATTAATAAAAACAAAGTGTCGGGCATCCTTACAAAATTCAAAATAAACATGACGTTGCAGCGAGAAACTTTCACCAGCAAACAATTGGAAATCTGAACTCAGAAACAAGGACAATGACACCACGGTGACTATTCACTTCATATCATCTCATCTCATCTTACTCTTCTTGCATCTTGTGGTGTTGAGGTGACTACATTAATGCATGAAATATATGCAGAATGAAATAAAATGTGGTGCATTTTAACGCAGTAATTGCAGTTACATTTCCGTTGTGTATATGTTGTTGCGTTTGTTGTTGTTGCTGTTTTCTTACCAAAGCTCATCGCTTGTCGCCGCAGTGCCCTCTGTTTCTTCTAGTTGTAATTTGTTAAAGCTTTTCTATACCTTTTGTTTATTAATTGTTTATATTTCTACAGCTTAACTAATTTAATTTATATTTGTAGTATATTTAAATGTATTTTTAACGTTACAGATGTTTCGAATGCGAATAATTACTCGCAAAATCTCGCACTATGCGTCATCTGGTGGGAGGCACGTTGAAGAAATTAGAACGAGAATCGCTATGGCAAAGGTAGCCTTTTGCAAGATGGAAAACATGCCGACCATTACACATTTGTCAACAGGAAAAGACCGTTGAAGTGCCACATAGAACCTGTACTCCGGGAAGGTTAACCCGGTCAAGAAATGCCCGCAGAAGTCGGATGTGTCGGCCTAAAGGCGCCAGAATCGCAGCTCTGCTGTAAACAGACACAACGCAATCATGTCCGAAAAAAACAACTCTCCGGATGAACGAAGAAGAAGAAGAAGAAGAAGAAGAAGAAGAAGAAGAAGAAGAGGAAGAAGAAGAAGAAGAAGAAGAAGAAGAAGAAGAAGAAGAATCTGTAATGCTACATGGATGTGAAACGTGGACTAAGTGAACAAGCTAAGAAACATATAATGACAGTGGAAATATGGCTTCTGGGGAAAATGTAAAGAATACCATGGACAGACAAAAGAAACCAATGAGCAAGTATACAAGAAACAAATGAAAATAGTAAACTGATTAGAGAAATTAGACGTAGAATTAGACGGGAAAAACAAAAACTGGATGATTTAGTGACAACTGGCAAGATTAAGGTGATATGAATAAAGGAAAAAAGGCGCATTGGGCTTTTGATACGGGGCCCATAAGTTTAGAGACCAATGGTCACTCGGTGGGTGATGTGGTCAGTACCACACCGGCCACGGAGACTTCTTGAGCCAGCAGGCGAGCATCTAGCCACTACGCTACCGCCGTACGCTGCCACATAGACGGGGTCTAAACCCAGCCAAAATGTGACCTCCCATTTGGACAAGAATGCGGTTATGTCCCCATTTTAGGGCCATCGTATTATTTGTTTTGTTTTGTGGTATTTTCCGCAATTTTAATATTCAATTAATTCAAATTTACATTATAATACTTGTTCATTTGATTGTGCACCATGTTTGGTCCGAATCGATTTTTTATGTGATCTATTTCTTGTCGGTCACCTCATCTGCTAGAACCTTTTGTGACACCCATTTTCTGAGACTTAATCAACACAGAAGCTTTAGGATCATATCAACAAAAACAATCCCATCTTGTAAATACTACTTTATATATCAAACATTACACATTGCAGACACGGAGAGGCTGTATCATACAGTTATACATTTTACTGAGTACTGTAATCTGTATGTTTGTTGAAATATGTCTTTCGTGATCGGGATTAACTCACGATAATATGGCGGCGTCTACATGCTCAGAGATTGGAGGACAATACCAAAAGTATGATAGTATTTCTTTTTGCAATGGTGCTGAAATTAGACCCACTCTGGGAAATAATTACAACGCCTACTGTCTACATGCCGGCTTCGTGGCTTAGAGGTTATGACTTTTCTCCGTAATCTCGTATACTCTCGTGGGTTAACGTGATGACGGTAAGAATCAGCGGTGGTTCGAATCGCATCGATAACTTACGGGGAAGTGAGCCGGCCGCTCAGAAAGCAATGGCAAACTACTGAGCGTAATCTTGCCAAGAAATCAACATACAGCTGAAAGATGCTGGTGTTGACAGCAATGTCCTGTAAAGGATATGCCAAAAAAAAAAAAAAAAAACTGTCTACATGTTCACATGCCTATATGGTTTAACAATAAGCAAATAGAAGACACAGATTATGACACAAGGAGCAAATGGGGTACCAGAGCTGGGGATATTAGACCATTTCACATACCTAGGATCGGAGGTCAATAATGACCACATCAGCCACCGAGTGCCGATTGGTTTATAAAAATATGAGTTCAGCATCAAATGCCCAATTCGTCTTAAGGGGTGTAATACGGTCCATTACACATTTTACACCGGCATGTGTATTACTTGGTCCATAAGGACATCTAAGAATAGTAACACTGTAACCTACCGTGCATGTAGTAAAAGGCGACTAAAGCGCTTTGGTATGGGGCTGGAGACCTCATCCCATGGGAAGCTTTAGTCGCAAAATACGACCAATCATAATCACTTCTACAAAGGGCTTGGTGTGAGTTGCTTAAGAGACTATACTCCATTGGGAGATGAAAGGCAGAAGATGAAGAAGAGGGTCTAGCACCATATTCCTATAGGGTGTATGTTAAATGACTGCGATGTTTGAAAATATTGCCTGTCCAAGTTTTGTATTCACCCTCTGTAAAGTTCATGCAGCATAATAGGTGAATACAAAACTTGGACCAGCAATATTTTAAAACACGGCACAGTCATTAAAACTACATGTATTATGGCACGATGGCAGTGAAACAGTGTAATTTAAAATAGAGAGAGAGAGAGAGAGAGAGAGGGAGGGAGAGAAGATAGGAGACAGAGAGAGAGGGGGAGGGG
The DNA here is from genome assembly GCA_963921405.1 of Cepaea hortensis. Lineage (NCBI taxonomy): Eukaryota > Metazoa > Mollusca > Gastropoda > Stylommatophora > Helicidae > Cepaea > Cepaea hortensis. The sequence continues at coordinate 49,070,402 of OY992881.1, forward strand.
TAAGAGAGCGAGAGGGGATGGGAAACACAGAGAGAGAGGAAAGGATAAGAGAGCGAGAGAGGAATGGGAGACAGAGAGACAGACAGAGAGGGAAGAGAACGAGAGATAGGGTGGGAGAGACAGAGAGAGAGAGAGAGAGATCTTTCAGGTTTGGCCTCTTATATTAACATAATCATTTACTATCTTGATTTTTCAAACTATCATCTGCTAATGAACCGAACCTAAGATTTATGCAGCTGTTAACAACCATTTCATCATTTTATCTTTAATATTTCCAGAGAAATAATAACTGCCACTATTTTCCAATGTAGAATTCAGCTGATTCCAAACATTGGCCCATTTGCCTTCGAGCCTATTAGTTCTATCAGTAATGTTGAGCTTTGAGCAAGAAAATTGTATTACCCTACCTGGCAAGTGCGCGTCTGCCCTGGTGTCGGAGAGTTTTCAGTTGCTCGAAGTCATGCCACGTTAAAACGCGCTTGTTCCGAATGGCTTCCAGTGTGGCGTCCATTGGAATCTCGTTGACAAGAAACTCATGGTTACTGCTCAGAAGTGCTTGATGTCGTCTTTGCATTGTATCACGTCTTCTGGCCTGCAAGTGGTAAATTCTGATGAGCCACCACTTTTATGATTGAGTATCGAAATGGGCGGCTGGCAACTGCCGAGATAATACTGGAACCCAAATAAACACCGAATATTACTTAGAAGCTGGAAACACACACACACACAGATAGAGGCAAACGCTTCGATTAAAGTCTTTACGAGAGAGCAAACTGTTTGATTTCCCCCCCCCCCCCCCCCCAAGACATGCTGGAATGATGGGAAACTAGCAGGTGGACAGACTAGCTGGGTCTGTTCCGCTGAATGAGTGATGGTGCATGATAAGGCAGATTTTGTCGGGGTCCGTTGGAATCGTGTGTATACTGCGGAAGAACAGATAGGTCGTCACGACCTGGAGAGAATGGTGCTGCAGGGAGTGACCAGAGGATCTGGCCGGTATTCAGAACTTCGTGGGAAGGACAGACGGATATTTAATCAGACTGCTACTGCTACCATTAGTACTGGGACTCTTCGCTGGCTGTTGAAGATGATGACGGAGCACGTAAAGGAATGTCCCATGTCTTCTTCTTCTTCTTCTTCTTCTTCTTCTTCTTCTTCTTCTTCTTCTTCTTCTTCTTCTTCTTGTTCTTGTTCTTCTTCTTCTTCTTCTTCTTCTTCTTCTTCTTCTTCTTCTTCTTCTTCTTCTTCTTCTTCTTCTTCTTCTTCTTCTTCTGTTTCTCCTCCTCCTCCTCCTCCTCCTCCTCCTCCTCCTCCTCTCTTCTTCTTCTTCTTCTTCTTCTTCTTCTTCTTCTTCTTCTTCTTCTTCTTCTTCTTCTTCTTCTTCTTCTTCTTCTTTTTTAAATATTTGTATGCCTTTTATTCCTGTAGTAAAGCACGGGCCCTCAGCCAATTCACGTCAAACCTTCCAACACTTTGGAATCTCCTGCAACTCTTACCAGGTCCTATGAATTTTTGTTCATCTCTGTCTCCACTTCTTTTCTCCGTGTGTTTTCTAACCTCCCTCTCTATTTTTTATGCCATGCGGGTTCCAGGGAAAACGTTTTCTATTTATTCCATTAACTGGTATTCTCAATATGTGTCCTGTCCAGCGCCAGCGTATTTTCCTCACTTGGATGTGTTTAATTCACCACATGAGTTCCACAGTACCCTAGTGATTATGTCATACCATTGTATTAATTCTATTCCATGCAAACTTTATTTAGTTAATTATTTATAAAGTAATTCAGGTTATCCCAAGCTTATCGGCATATCACATGCAACGAAGTAACAGCAATTTTATAAAGTTAATTTATTTAGATAATTAATGTGTGTGTGTTATTAATACTTTTAATTGTTCACCGTTGTTCTGAAACATACACAAGTAATGATTTGACGTCAAAGATAAACATTACAAGCTTGGTACTTTTTTTTTTTTTTTTTGGGCATATCCTTTTTACATGAGATCGCTGTCAACACCAACATTTTACTGCTATTGTTGATGTCCTTGGCATATTTACATCCAGTAGTTTGAAGCTTGGTACTAGATTGGATTTATTTTGACCTCCACAAACTTTCTAGTGATCCGAGTTGCTAGCACCATAACGCAGTGAGCCGATGTGCGTGAAAGCCGAACCTAACATTCTTAACCTATTCAATGTCGAAGGATAATATATCGCCAAATGTCACATCCCATTTGGACAGAAGGACGATATATCGCCATACTTGAGTCATCGTTTTATTTGAACTGTATTATTTCGTGGTATCTTCCGCAATTTCAATGCGCAGTAAACAGAAATTTACATTATAATATTTGTTCAATTGATTGTGCACTATGTTTGGTCAAAATATTTGTTCAATTGATTGTGCACTATGTTTGGTCAAAATCTACTTTTTTGTTTGGCACTGAATCAGTTAAATCTGAGACTATATCTTAACTTCCTTCAACTTTCAAGCTTTAACTTCTGCACATTCTGTTAATAGTACCGCAAATACATATGCTAAAAATCATTGCAGTAGCAGATACAAATTCACAATAACCAATATGTTATTGACTGACACAATCAACATGTGTGTACATACATTTTAGACCATTAAGATAAACAAGACTATCAACAAAACGATAGTAAACATAATCAGGAAGGTTGACATAGACATGTGAATGTAATGTTCATTATCGTGAATGCAATTGCAAGACACATATATGTACAATAGTGACAGAAAAAAGAAATGAAAATCGTACACTAATTAGAGAAATTAAACGTAATTCTTTGGTCATGTTATGAGAATACATAAATTGGAGAACTTGGTGTCAACTGGCAAGATTGAGGCGAAGATAAAAAGGGGAAGACAGAGAAGTAAATACCTGGATGGCTTGACCACGTGGTATGGTCGAGACAAGAACACTAAGGCGATCCACTACTCTGGTGATCGAGTGAGATGGCGAAACAAGACCGCCCACGCTTATCGGCATGGCACATGATGAATGAAGTAACAGGAAGCATAATAAAGAACACACATACACACACACATACACACACACACACACACACACACACACACACACACACACATTGACGCCTACTTGCCAGCCCTGTGGTCGTAATTCGAGGGGAATTTTTAAAAAATTGTTCTAGGCTCTCACGTCGAGAACGCCTAAAATGAGCACCAGGAAATAACTTGGGAAAAAAAGGTGGCCGGAGTAATGCTGACCACATCAAACGCCGAGGGTTAATTTGTCTATAAAATTATGGGCCTAGCACCACATGTTAAATGTTCCTTATAGCGCCTCAAGGCGGTCTCGGATGTGGCGAATTTCTGTTGTGAAGAACAATATTGTGTTGTACGTTGTAAATACGTTATATTCCTGAACTCCTATAAGAAAAATTTCTGATGAGAAGAACTATTTCTAAGGTCTCAGGTGAGTTCGCCTTATCAGGTCTGCACTATATATATATATATATATATATATATATATATATATATATATATATATATATATATATATATATATATATATCGTCCATGGGTTATTGGAGCTCATAATGGAGGCAAATAATAGTAACAATGTAACATAATATGCATGTCTTAACTCATCTCATCATCATCTCATCATGTTCCTCTTGTACCTTGCGGTGTCGAGGTGAAGTATAAACTTCGTGAGAGTGCCCGGTTATGGGCTTCGTATATCGACATTCCCATGGATTCTGTTATTCCCTCCGTCCAACGTTTACGTGGTCGGCCTCTTCCTCTGTTTCCATCTGGTCTGTACATCATTGCTTGTTGTGGCATGCTGTTGACTGGTAGCCTACTTGCATGGCCAAACCATTTGACTTGCTGCTTTCTAATAAAATCTAGAGCAGCTTTACCCCTACTTTAGTCCTGATTTCTTCATTTCTGATCTTATCTCCTCTTGATAGCATGTCTTAACAGACGACTAAATAGGGGTGGTATGTGAAACATCCCTACATTGTAGAGACTTTTCTCATATCAACCCTCCTTAGCCGTCTCTTAGGACATGCAGTCTACAAGAACTTGATTCCGACAAGTGCAAGTTTTCAGCGCTCAAACGAACTGAAAGCCAACACCTTGGACTTCGGTTTTCAAAACTTAGTCTTCCATACCATTCACTAACCTTATACTCAGGTGTCATTTTCTCCCAACCCAAAATATAATCAACGCAAATGTGCCTATTCGGGTTTACCACAGGTCTATCAGCAGCGAACAGACAATCGTCTCTATTGAATTTGATCGATACTGCTTGACTGCTTCACAGAAACTGATCGATCGCCATTTTCCGTTTAGTTTTGTGGTATTCGCTCCTCTATTCAACTGTGACAATTCGAGTTCATTTATTCAATATGCATAAGCCATTCTAACGTAGAGACAGTCCTATAGCCAACACTGCCGCTGGGGTGTGAAGTGTTAGACCTTCACATATTCTCATATGAGGTGGAGTGGCCACTTACCTTCATCTTTTCTTTTTTCTTTTAGGTAATTCACAGAAAATTCTGAATATTGTCTAATATACGCCGCGCTGGTGGGGAAAAAATAATCGTGTCTCTGCTATAAATGGAAACGGGAGCATCATTTAGACCTGTAAGCGCACTAACATCTGCAGTTAATTCTTCTTCTATCGTACGGTATTTTGTTGTATGTATTTAATTATTAGGGCGGTATGTGGGATTCATTCAATTCCCTGTTGGAGTTCAATTGTCATTCAGAAAGCAACGGCAAACTACTGAATGTAATATTGCTTAGTAAATTAGCCAGTGGTTGGAGTTGATAGAAACGTCCCGTAAGGGACATGCTATATATTATCATATTTTCATAAGTATATTTACATCATAGCTGCGTTATTCGCACATTTCAGCCGACATATTCAATTTATACCTGACCTAGCCTTACCGGGTGGTTTTCATGCACGCCACATTCTTTGGCCGCAAGCCATCTATGTTTCATTGGGGAACCCTGTGAGGCCACTAAGACAGTTCATAAATAAACACACATGTATTCTTTGGCGCTCATGAAAATAGAGATTAGAGGACGCACTAGACAACATACAAATAGAAATAGAGATTAGAGGACGCACTAGACAACATACACATTGAAAACTATAGTTACCGACAGGATTCGAACCTTTCACCTACATATGAAATACTTTCAAAATAAAAAAAAAAAAAAAGTATTTCAGGATCCTCGCCGGTGTTACGGAGTTCGTGCACTGAGCTGAGTTTCTCCAAACTCAGGTCTGAGTTAGGAGGAAAACGGAGCACTTATGGGTTACACCCGTGTGCCGTGATGTTGATCCATCGACTAAACTAAACTAAACTAAACTTTCACCTACAAATGACGACAACAGCCCGCTGCAGGAACAAGTGTACTTCGACGTATAACCAACTAGACACTCCTAAGAAAATGCGTCTTAATTTGCCAGGTCCATCATCCACATAAACTCACAACTATGGAATATGGACAGAATTCGTATCTCACCATGAAATAGCATAATATAGGTATCATAATTTTATATTAAACTAACATAAGTCAAATAAGAAACACACAAACACAGCGAAAGGTAATGCTGTGCCAAGTATATTAACGAACTTTTAAAAAACATAAATGATTGCTCAGTTCCAACGGTGTACACGTATTACACATAAATATTAATTGGGGAACCCTTTAAGGCCACTAAGACAGTTCATATATAAATACTCATATACGCAGAAGAAAGGTGTAGGGACAAAAGGACGCATTAGACAACATTGAAAATCGAAAGCTATAATTAATTACCGGCACTCAAGTCCCTCTATCACTTAAAGGTGGAGACACAAAAGATGGGATTATATCAATGATAGTATCACTCCCAAGATAATTCTTTTTTTTTTTTTTTTTTTGCGTTGGGTTCTACTACATTCATATTTTGTCTTCTGACTACCTATGTTGCCAGATTTACTCGTATGCCCTCTTCAAAACCAATGTCACCACTTTCAATAACTTATTAGTAAAACAAGTTGAGTTGAGTTGAGCTAAGAACCGACATCACTGCACTTAGGACATTCCCACACGCGCTCTGTCCCCTCGTTCAACAGACAGCGAAGAGTCATACTGCTAATAGTTCCAATTGCAATCTGGTTGAAAGTTCTCCTGGTCTTCCCTCTGTTTTGAGATTCGTCCATAACCCCTGCCGATCCCCCGCCCTATCATTTTCTCCACATAACAGTTTGTTTTCCCCGCTTTCTCCACCTGTTCCCACCTCTCCTTTGTCCATAGGTAATCTACCAACGAGAAGTGTTTTCCCTGCCAGCTTATCAGGCTGTTCATTTCCCACTCACCCCCGCATGACCAAGACAGAAAATTCATAAAATTCTCACAATCTGTGACCTCTGAAGCGAGGCAAGCCTGGCATGATTGTTTATTTTGGGAAGGAAAAGTTGGTGAGGAAGAGACCGGGTAATTTCACACTAATGCTCCTATTTAAAGTATGTTCATTGCTCAACAATTCATTCACCTACGCAGATCTCCGATATTGAATAACTCTTATGGCTATATGAAAGACGAACTTCTGAAATAAAATTATCTTCATCAAGTGCCACAGCCGCTTTGAAGGTCGGCTTTAGTGCTTCCACCACTCTATGTGGTGCATCTTCATGTTGTATTCACGTAGGCTTCTTCAAGTTCATCTTTTGTACACCAAGATATAATGTTCTCATCCTCTTGCAGGCTTCGCCTCCATACCTTCCATGAGCTGACTTGAATAGACAACTAACACATTGCTTACAAATTAAAAGTAATCATGGAATAATTAAAAGCAAATGGAAAATAACACTTACCTTAACAATCTAACATTCGTGGATACGAAGAAAAAAAAAGGCTAGTTTCGGGGAAGAATATTGTTTTACAGTTTTGTATAACCAATTTAATTGGTTTGGCAATTCCGAATTGAAAACAAAATGTTCAGAACAGAATCTTATTATGTAGTTGTCATTGCCTCATAACTTGTACTCCTCTTTGCACGTGTATCTGTAAGCAGAACGAGTATATTATGTTTTGAAAATAATCTTTATTCTTGCTCTAGTTTGTTATAATCGGTCCTGAGAAGAAAGTCAAAAAGCTCACCGCGTTGAATCAATTCAAATACGACATACTACTCTTCACATCAATGCATCTATCAACAATTCCAACATATTGTGTTTCGAAAGATATCATTAATCTTATTTGATATAATCGGCCACACGTTGCTTATAACATCTAGGGCTAAGTAAACATTTCGAATAGTTTAGAATAATTCTTTATTTGGTCTGGTTTTATATAATTGGTCTTAGATACAAATAAAAAATTGCACACGGTAGTTTCATGCAGATGCTATTTGCTACTCACATCAACAGCACCGTGCGCTAGATTTTCTCAATACTATGCAGGTCTTCGAAATACCACCCCTTACATGTATTTTTTTTTGTTTTTATTTTTTAAAAATGCCGTCCCCTTATGAAGCTCCCTTACGGTGCCGCCTGATGCGGCCGCCTCTCTGTGTGTAACATAGCACGGCACGGCCCTGCACATCAAGACCTTGTCAACAAAAAGAGTATTTTAAAAATAATCCATCTTGTCCTTATAAATCACGGCAGTGGGGTGCCTGTAAACCAAGTGTAGGAGACTGCAGACTCGTACTTTAGTCTTGGACAGAAGAGGCGCGGAAACAGCCATAATGCCACGACAATGAAACCTATCAATAAACACAACTAGCTCTTACTCTACAACACTTTCTACATCCAAGTTTTCGGGTTGAAAAACCTGATACTAAAGTACTTACTGTGTAATTTTCTATAGCTCATTTTCGCAAACCGTCAAAACAAAACAAATACAGGCACTAACAGGAAGCCCTTACTGATCATTCCGAGACAGTTTACACTCGGCTGTTGTATTTTATTCCATTGGGTAAATATTGTCACGGATCACTTGACTCTCACAATAAACGCGGTGGAATCCGGTTGTTCTATGTAGTGTTCAAGCCTGTCAATAGACTTCTGTTTAGAAATACAGCCCTGAAGATCGGATTACGGTTAGGGAATAACACCCATAATATAAATGGTGGTTGGTGTAATCTTGAACAATCTACAAGTATATTAACTCTTAGAACAGTTTTAATTAACATGTATTTATATTCTACAGCTTTATGCTCATGTGTTAACGGGAAGGGAAGGCGCTGTGGCGACGGGTTTACGAACTCGATTAGTAACGTTCGAAACGCAGCTGCAGGCGATTTGGAAGTAGACCGCCTTGCGTTAGTTTTCATATTGTTTGTCTGTGATTAATGCATTAGATGTAATTTGTCCACGACTGCTCTTCTGGTGGCATGATGTATACTGATAAGTAAAAACGTATAAAGATGAACACAACCAACCTCCAGTAGGAGGCGTAGTAGGGTAGTGGTTAATGCACACGTCTGCTAACCCGGTGGTTAGTTAGTTGCATATCCTTTACAGGACGTTGCAATCAACCCCAGCATTTTTTGGCTGTGATTTCTTGGCAAGTTTACGTTCATTAGTTTACCATTGCTTTCTGAACGACCCGACGGCACTCATACCACTGAATGAAAACCAATGCAAGGCAGTCTGCTTCCAAATCTTCCGCAGCTGTATTTCGAACGTGGTATGCGGGATTACGAATCGTATTCGTAACCCCTTCGCCACGGAGCAACCCGGTGGTATCAGGTTCAAATCCACGGCCTCGTGTCTCTGGGTAAGGTCAACGTAAAATAACGGTATCAGAAATTTTGTGATGAAGTGCTGCTGTCGTTTCAATACTGACCCCATCATCAAAGGAGTGCCATTTATTCAAGAAGATATGTGCCTAGCTAACTCCGATATGCCAGAATGGCGTGAAAACGGGAGTCGTTAATCTTTTCCTCAGTAGACAGCAAGTTGTTATGTAAGTTAGTTAATATTTATATTCGCGTTAAAATTTTATGTAATGATGTATTGAACATTATATCTATGTATTATCTTTATCAGCAGTAAACTAACTTTAGTTTCTTCATCTGCTAATACACTTATATACCGAACTCCGGTATATTTTAACTTCTATTAGTATTTCTGTATGTGAAGCCAAGATAAGACTGTTTACGTACTTGTACTCCTGCTTTCAAGATAATAAATTAGCGCATATGATATTCAATAACACACAGCGAGCTGTCGGAAATCGGCAGGGCATGTTTATTTAAGACAACAGATCGATTATGTTTCTCCCATGGCAACGAACCACAGTTATAGATCATGTTTCTATAACCCGCTTGAAGACCAACTTTACCGTTATATTTATAAACTCGCTACCTCAAGAAGTCTCACAGACCATATAGAAAAGGAAGGGCTGCATGGGTCCGGTATAGCTTGAAGATAATCGGATTATATGCAATGCATTCTTGTAGGATGTATTGTCTTACACCAAAGCATAGATTGTTTGCTCTTCCTTTCTTTTTATTTCTCTTTATCCTCCTCATTCTTCTTCTCGTTCCCATACTCCTCCTCCTCCTCCTCCTCCTCCTCCTCCTTCTTCTTCTTCTTCTTCTTCTTCTTCTTCTTCTTCTTCTTCTTCTTCTTCTTCTTCTTCTTCTTCTTCTTCTTCTTCTTCTTCTTCTTCTTCTTCTTCAGTTGGCAGGTCTTGAGCAGTCTTAGCTTATCGTGACTCTTTAATCATTTCTGTCATCTGAGTGTAATGAAATTTATATTGCTTATATTGTTGCTTGTTACCCAGCTATTTAAGCTTTCCAATACATATTTTTACATTTCCCCCTGTCTCTCTCGTCTAGCATTTTCCCCAACATAAGGCTAATTTATCTATTCCCCCTTTTTTATTTATATGTCCCATTAATTGCCTTTCCGTTATGATTTTGATGATTTATCTGGTAATGTACAGTACTGGCACCTGACCTCTTACACTCTTAACAGAGGATAGTTTTCGTGCTTCAAAAAACAAAGGCATAATATCCTCTCCTTCATACAAAGCCTGGGCTGCATTGTAGTGACTATGTGATGCCCATGCAGCATGATCCCTCCCGGCCTGTCAAGTTTACTCCAGAGGAAAGGTACCACCAATACACATTGAACAAGACAAGTTACAGAGGCTGCCGGATCATCAAAGCAATGCTCAGGCTGTTAATAAATGATGCAAATACCTTCGATTACCAGAGTAACTAACAATGAGAGCCAGGAAAAGGTAAATGAAAGCAGAGCATTATATACACATATATAAAGGTAACAAACAATGTTTAGTCATGTAATAGTGGAAAAGGTGTCGGAAAACGTCTGACGACTGGAAAGACCGGAGGTAGAAAAGGCAGTGGCAGGCAGAGAGAAGTTATACCGAGACTGTGGCATGGAGGAATAGCATCTACAGAATCGATCCAGACCACCAGTGAACGAGATCTGTGGAGATGCATAATCACCTACGGCAGTGTCCAGGGCACATGATGTTAATAATATAGAAACGACTGAAGCTATCAATACATCGGCTTTTCTTTACTTCTCGGTCTATGGCAGTGGTTCTCATGAGGTTTCCAGGGGTGGTGGGGGGGGGGGATGAAGACCATTTCAAGATCGCGTTAATACAAGAACCGATTACTTGATATTGTTTTTCCCTTCACACTTTACAGTTATGTACGTCTCATCCTTCTAAAATTCATTTTATAAAGTACTAGCTGACCCTGCCCGGCTTCGCCCAGACCCTGGTGGGGAGCATCTCATTTAATTCATATAAGTAGTCATATAAGTTCCCGTTCCCGTTACCGACTGTCTGTCTGTTTGTCTGTCTGTCTGTCTGTCTGTCTGTCTGTCTGACCCGGCCCGGCATTGCCCAGCTCCTGGTGTGGAGCATCTCATTTAATTCATATAAGTAGTCATATAAGTTCCCGTCTGTCTATCTGTCTGTCTATCTGTCTGCCTGACCCTGCCCGGCTTCGCCCAGTCCCTGGTGGGAAGCATCTCATTTAATTCATATAAGTAGTCATATAAGTTCCCGTTACCGACTATCTGTCTGTCTGTCTGTCTGTCTGACCTGGCCCGGCATCGCACAGCTCCTGGTGTGAAGCATCTCATTTAATTTATATAAGTAGTCATTTAAGTTCCTGTTCCCGACTGTCTATCTGTCTGTCTGTCTGTCTATCTGTCTGCCTGACCCTGTCCGGCTTCATTAAATTCATAAAGAACGTTCTTCCACACACCATCCATTATTTTTAATGAAAACTCTTTCTAATCACCTGCATGACTACAGTAACTTCTTAAGCAAATAAAGATGAGTTACAATGTTATGCATTGTGCATTATTTTTATAAAAACTTTGAAAATGCCTTACAGATTGTATCATTATTTATTATAACTCATATGCCGGTACATAACTATGGACAAAGAGTTTATAAATCTTTGAAAACGATGCCACAATATGACTATAAGTTATACAGAAAAGTTATGCCCCTTGAAATAACTTTTACAGAGTTAGGTCCCCTGAAATATATGAAATTATGATGAAAAATGAAAAATGAAATAATACTGAGTAAGCAGGCGATTTCACACTAACAAAATATCACAGTTGGTAGCTCTGGAATGAAAGGAAGGCGTGTAGAAAATTTCATCTCAATCGGATGGGCCGTTCGCGAGCGCACAAAGGACAGACGGACATACAGACAGACATACAGACAGACAGACGGACGGAGATCCTAATTTATATATAAGAAGTAGACCCACAAATCATGTTTTATGTGGATGTCTAGACTTGTTTTAGTATCTGCTATTAAATTTACCCTCCATTTTTACGTATACTGTGTAGGGTTGGGGGGGGGGGATTTTTAGATAGGAAATATGAAAGGGGGGGATGACGTTCTGAAAATACAGTGAAGGGGGGCACGGGCCAAATTTTTGATAGGAAGGGCGGGGGGGGGGGGGAATGGTGTTATGAAAATATGGTGAAGGGGGCACGGGCCAAAAAAGGTTGAGAACCACTGGTCTATGATATTCTCAAAATTTTTCTAAACAACCACATATCCACTGTCTCCAGTTTTCCAGTTATTCCACTCATTGTGCATCATTTGCATCCGTACAGAAGAACAGGCTGCACACAACTTTTCAGTAAGCGGACTGGTCTACATATTTATGCTTTTCGTGACTTTGTGCCTTCTAGTACAAGATTGATTGATTGATTGATTGATTGATTGATTGATTGATTTAGGAACCGACATCACAGCATTCGGGGCATTCCCATAAGCGCTCCGTCCCCATCCTCAGAAGCCAGCGAAGAGTTCCAACCCCAATAGTACTAGTAGCAATCTGATTATATGTGCGTCTCGCCTTTCCTCTAAGCGTCGAGCATCGGCCACATCCCCTCGTCACTCCACGCTGTCGCATTCTTGCCAGACCATTATGATCCATTTGCTCCTCCGAGGTGTACACGTGCTCCCACAAGGCCGCAACCACGTCTGCCTTATCATGCATCAATACTCCACCAAGTTTTGCAGAGCCAGTCAATCTGTCTGCCTGTTCATTCCCTAACACACCAGCATGCCCCGGAGAAAATATCCAGACGATGCTTGCCACCCGTGACTTCCGAAGCGAAGCAAGCCACTCTGCACGAAGCTTGCCTGTCTTCACCCTACTCAGCATGCTTTCTGAGTCAGTTATAATCACGATGTGTGTGTGTGTGTGTGTGTGTGTGTGTGTGTGTGTGTGTGTGTGTGTGTGTGTGTGTGTGTGTGTGTGTGTGTGTCGTATTCTCCATCCAGCGAATGTTTGGATATGGCGATTATTATTTTTTATTTTGTTTTGTTTTGTGGTGTCACATCTTCTATCGTATGTCACTGTTTTGTTTAGGTGTGTGGTGGCGAATGAACTGCATCTAGCCGATATTTCTTTTCTGGGTTTATACCCATGTGAGTGTTTGCTTACAACTTACATTTCTTTAAAAAAATATTTGTGTGTGCTTTTCTTGAAGAAGATCACTAGGATCGAAGTGTCAGATAAATGACGTTGTGACAATTAATCCTCCACACGACGCTTAAATGCAAAAGTGGAAGATGATGATGATTAAACATTTGCTTAACGTTATTTTAGTACTCATATTCCTATTATTATTTTTGCTACTCGTATTATAAATTAAAACAAAATACTTATTTTCCTGGCTCATTTGCCCAATGTGATTTATGTTGGTTTTTAACTTTAGTGTTACAGTCTCCTAATGTAATATGTGTTTCTTTGTTTCTGATTGTTTGAACTTCTTCAAGACATTATCCATGTCACCATTAAATGCATCTATGCTATCTTCATGCTAGCCTTTGTTCTCTCTCTCTCTCTCTCTCTCTCTCTCTCTCTCTCTCTCTCTCTCTCTCTCTCTCTCTCTCTCTCTCTCTCTCTCTCTCTCTCTCTCTTGTAGAAGCCGCACATACCTAACATACCTGTTTCATTTTATATAGTCATACCCTGCTGCAGTGGTGATTATCTTATTAGATATTTAGAAAATGAAAGGACTACAAATTATTTACATATTTCCTTTACGTAGCACATATCAAAACCTAATAGCCTCAACCCAATTGAGTAGTGAAAATCACAACTTATATATTAACATAGCAAAAACAAAGATAATGCATACAGATAAAACTACTATGGAGAAAGAAATATGAGGAAAATGAGGAAAAATTGGAGGTGGTAGACAATTTTGAATATCTTGGGTCATTGAATACCAACAACGGTGACACAATGAAAGAAATTAAACGACGACTATCAATTGCTCTTGAAAGACTAAAACAACTGAATAAATTATGGAATGGGACAGACAGAACTACAAAAATTAGATCTTTAAGAGCATGCATCTTTCCCATTGCAACATACGCCAATGAGACCTGGACACTTACTAAACAAGCTGAAAAGCGCATAAATGTCTTTGAATATAAATTTTATAGGTGGGTTCTAAGACTATCTTGGGTAAAGAAAAGAACAAATGCATCCGTACTTCAAGAGCTGAATATTGAAGAAGGTTGGTTATTAAAGACGATAAAACAAAGAAAAATGAAATATTTTGGTCACTTGAAACGCCACGAAAGTTTGGAGAGAACAATAATGGAGGGGTATATGCCTGGGAAGAGAGGAAGAGGAAGGCCACAGAGAAGATGGGTGCAGGATGTGGCGGATGATCTCCAGATGGGTGTATCGGACGCGGGACATCTTGCTTATGATCGAGAGGTTTTCCGGAAGGTTGTTATGGGAGCTAGGTTCTGCAAAGGACATGCTACTGAATGAATGAATGAGCGCACATCAGAATTCAGCATTTCAAAGTGCTTTATTTGAAATTGCCACCTATGCAGTTTGACCAGCGTTTAATGATAATTCCTTATCCCCGCTCCCCTCCATCACCTTGTCTATAATGGTTTACAGACTACATTCAGACACTTGAATCAGACATATTTTGTGGTCATATGATATCCGCTTAAAGCTTCCTAGATGAATATATATATATATGTGTGTGTGTGTGTGTGTGCGTGCGTGCGTGCGCGCGTGTGTGTGTGTGTGTGTGGTCGAACGGCCAAATTCCCTTATAGCTTTAATGTGACGACATCATTACTTAGAGGAGATAAGTTGGAATCCAGAGTACCTTCAGCTTTCAATTTTTCTGTTGTCTATTGTGTCATTTTATACTTATTTCTGTTCGCTAACATTTAAGGTCTGCCAATGCCAGCGAATTGATTGTTTTGCAAAGCATGAGCTAATACAGAAAATAATAATTCCGGTTTATGCTTTCCAGCCAATCAATACATATTAATTAACTGTTCGTCTGTGTTAGAGACAAATGGGCAAACAATATAAAAATATCTGGCTAAAAAATCGATTCTCAACTGTAGCGTTTATAAATGTTAATGGTAAAAGTGTAAAGACAGCGTTTCAATGCCAATCTTCAGGATATGGTGCTGGGCTGGGTCGTCATGTTTCTTTCTCAAACAACTCGATGGGCTTTGTTGTCAGTTATTCACTGGCCGCCTTTCTTCAGGTAACATTTTCTGCGATTTATTTTGTGAGAGCCATCAATCTCTGAGCCATGAATCACGACACAAAATCCACTTTGGTAGGATTTGACCACCAGACTTGCAGGAACTCTGCTAACCACATTGCTACAGAGTCGAGTTGAGTTGAGTTGAGTTAAGAACCGACATCACCGCACTCAGGACATTCCCATACATGCTCCGTCCCCTCGTTCAACAGCCAGCTAAGTCATACTACAAATCGTTCCCACCGCTTTCTGATTACGTGTTCTCCTGGTCTTCCCTCTCAGTTTTGAGATTCTTCTAGAACCCCTGCCGATCCCCCGCAATCTCATTCTTTCCACATATGGGTTCTCAATCTGTTCCTCCGCCTTCTCCACCTGGTACCACAAGCGCACGACCCCCCCCCCCCTCCCTTGTCCATAGGCAAACTACCACCAAGAGGTGCATTCCCTGCTAGCCAATCATCATGTTCATTCCCCCGTACCCCCACATGGCCAGGGCAAAATATCCATACAATTCTCACAATCTGTGACCTCTGAAGCGACGAGAGCCATTCCACACGAAACATTCCTTTCTCCACCTTGCTAAGCATACTCTTTTAATCCGTAATGAATACGTGTGTTGCAGTAGTCTCCTCTAGCCACCGGAATGCCGCTGTTACTGCCTCCACCTCCATTCTCATGCTGGAAGTCGTAGTCTCATGCCAGACTCTCCTTTTTCAAGACTCGTCCATTAGCCTTTGCAATAAAACCCCAGCCACTACGTCTGTTTCTCACCACTGACCCATCGGTGTAGATGACTATGTCACCTTGATATGTGTTGCTCTGGATCAGCTGTTGCACTTCAAACTCAGTGCGGCCCTCTGCCCATTCTCTGCACTCACGACCCAGTGTTATTATTACATTGCGCCAGTCCGCCATGTCTTCTGGACCTTCAACCCACTCTCTTTCACGATTGATGGTCTCTAGATCACACACCTGACGTACAGAAAGTTCCGCCTGTGCCATCTAGGACCTTCCTCGTCTTAGTATATGACCCTTGACCATATCCATTGCTGCATGCAGCGGGTGATCCCTATCTGTGACAACTCTCAGGTACCATTTGGTCTGAAGGACCCTATGCCTATCTGTCATTGTTTATAGCGCCAGGATATGCCCCATGCATATAATTGGTGTGTCCTTTGTGCACTCCAGGATTAACCGCATGGCAGCATTCTGTATGCACTCCAACCTTTCAAGCTGGCTCTTTGATACTGTCAGCAGCCCCAAACCATACTCAATGACAGAAATTATTAACTGCTGAAAAAGCCTGTACACAATCCTCTGATCTCGGTGGGGATGTCAGTGTGGGCGAGGGATGTGTGTGAGTGGGTGGGTATTGATGGGTGTTGGGTGTGGATGTGTGGCTGGGGATGTGTGGGTGGGGGGGGGTATGTGGATGGGTGTGTGGGGATGTGTGTAGGGGGTGTGGGGATGTGTGTATGGGTTGGGGATGGGTGTGGCTGATGTGTATATGGATGGAAGAAGTGTGTAGGTTGGAGATGTGTGTGTGTGTGGATCGGTGTTTGTGTGTGGGTGAGGGAATGTGTGGATAGGGAGTGTATGTGTGGATTGTGGAGGTGTGTGGGTGGGTGGGAGAGGTGTGTTGAAGTAAGAGAGAAGTGTGTGGGTGGGGAGATGTGTACGGGTGGGGATGTGAGTGGATGGGTGGGTGGGGAGGTTTGGGGTTTGTGGGGGATTGGTAGGTGGGTGCGGAGATGAGTCGGTTGGTGGATGGAGGGATGTGAGTATGGATGGGGCGTGTGGATGGGTTAGGGATGTGTGGGAGGAGGATGCGTGTTTGGGTTGGTGTGTTTGCGTGGGTGTTGGTGGGTAGTGGGATGTGTGGGTGTTGGCGGGTGGGGGATATGTGGGTATTGGTAGGTGGGGGATGTGTGTTTGTGTAGGATGTGTGTTTGTGTGGGAGATGTGTGTGTGTTGGGGAGGGGGAATGTGTGTTGGTGGGGGATGTGGATGTGTGGTTGTAGGGGTGTGTGGGTGGTTGTGAAATGTGTGAGTGGGTGGGGAAATGTGTGTGGATGGAAAGATGTGTGGGTATTTGTGGTTGATGTGTGAGTGGGTGAGGGATATGTGTTTGTTGGAGCGAGATGTGCGTGTGTGAGGAGTATGTTTGTTTGGTTGAAGGGTGTGTGGGTGGGTGGAGAATGTGTGTATGGGTGAGCTTGAGTGGATTGGGGTATGTGAGATGGGTGGAAAGATGCGTGTGGGTGGGTGGGGATGTGTGGGTGGGTGTGAGATGTCTGGGTTGGTGGTGGGATCTGTGAGTGGGTGGATGGATGAGTGGGGGATGTGTGGTGAGTGCGGGATGTGTGGTGGGTGGGGATGTGTGGGTATGGGTGGGTGATGTGTGAGTAGGTGAGGGATGTGTGTGTGGGTTGGTGCGGGATGTATGTGTGGGAGGGGGGATGTGTCACATAACATGAGAATATGCATGGTTTATGCTTACAACATTCATTTGACAATGTTTTTTCTTTCCCTATGTGAATGCATCATGCACTGTTGATGAATGAAAGATGAGTGATTGGAAGAGCCGAATGTAAGACGCGCCTACGCGCCCAATTTTTTACCTTTTGAAAATAAAGATCAATAATAATAATAATAATAATAATAATAATAATAATAATAATAATAATAAAAATAATAATAATAATAATAATAATAATAATAATAATAATAATAATAATAATAATAATAATAATAATAATAATAATAAAGATCTACCCCAGTTGCTGCCATAGCCCTCAATGCATTAAGTCCCCTACCAGCCTTCACCACCAAAGCCTCCACATGATCCTTAAAAGACAAACACATGTCAAAGGTACTTCAATTTACTCTCTCGACTAAGAGGACATCCATTCAACATAATACCTGGGACGTCTGCCTTCACGATCCGGTTATCCAGGGAGTACCACACAACCGATGTCTTGTCTGTATAATGGCCCCTGCGTCCCTGCACCACTCCGCTACCCTGTTTACTGCCAACTGTAAGTCTTACGACAAACTGGCCCTGTCTCTGCCCTGTCTGTACACCAGCACATCATCTGCAAATGTCAAGATTCTACCCACACCTGGTGTCTCAATAGCTGCGATTTTGCTGGTGTAGACATTAAAGAGCACTGGAGGACAAGGCAGATCCCTGCGGCAACCCAGGTGTAATAGTACAGGGGTCAGAAGTCCGGGAACCCATGCGCAGTGCAATCTTACGCTCATAAAGGACTGCCTCAACTCATCTAACAAGGCAAGGGCAGACTTCCATGTCCATCAGTGTGTGTATCAACCGATCATACCTAACGCTGTTATACGCATCCTCCAGGTCAAGAGCTACCGCCACTGTCTCCTGTTTATCCCGGAAGCCCTCGTAGACATCAACTGCAAAAGTTGCAGCATTGGCTAAGGTGTCCTTCCCAGGCCGGTAAGTCCCGAGTCCTTGGGGAAGCAGATTACGACTTTCCAAATGTCGCTGGAGCCGGCGCGCTACTATGTTTTCGAGGACTTTGCCATACATGTTTTGCAGGGTTATGATTCGGTATCCATTAAGTCTGGACTGATCCTTCCCTGGCTTTGGGATTGGGACCAGGTAGCCATGCGGCCAATCGTGGGGTATGTCCGCCGTATTGATGCTTAGGTTGAAAGAAAGAGCCATCCCCTCCAAGTCCCAATCATTTATGTTCCTCATATGGGAGTACCTCACCCCATCCGGACCTGGCGCTGTGTATTTAGCCCGCTTCATTACCCGTCTAATATCCTCCACTTTAATCTCACTGTCCTCCTTCCAAGTGACCCGTGACAAGGCTTCTCTGACGTTATCTCTAATAGCTCTAATTCTCTTGCTGATCCGTCTGTTTTAAAAATCGCGCAAGAAAAGCCTCCCATTTGTCCTTGTCAGTTGTCATAGGTCGGTTGTTATCATCATAAACAGTACCATGTGTACCAGGCATCGCCTGTCTCTTCATCTGCCGGTGCAGCCTCCAGAATTTTCTCAATGTCACATCCCCACCGACTTCATTGATGAACTCTTCCCACATAGTCCTCTTTTTATCTGCTGTCTGGAGTTTTAAATCCTGCACCTTTACTTTTTTTAATATCTTTCAGCCTCCTCCAATGCCGTGTCAACTGAATTGTTGCTCTCCGCACCCTCTGCCAATTCCTTATGGTCACCCTCTTTTCCGTCCATGAATTCTCCACCTCTGGTGTCCACCATGGTGGTTGGGTGAAGATTCTTCTTGTTGGTTTAGATCTTCCCTGTGATCTAAGACGCCACAAGAGCGAAGAGTGGTCGCGCTCATAACTGAATGCTCTGCGAGCTCTTATAGCCCTAACTGTGCTGGACTTAGGTATCAGCACAGAACAGGGGAGGTGGTCACTTCCATGGTCTCCAAGGACGCTCCATTTTATATCTGATGCCTCCTCTTGGGATACAAGCGCCAAGTCGATGGCCGTGTCAGGGTCCTCCGGTCTCATTGCTAGCCTAGTGGGTGTCCCGTCATTTAGGCAGACAACATCCGTCTCAAGCAAGGCCTCAGCAAGAGCAGTACCCTGTCTGTTCTCTCCCGACCTGTCCCATTCCTTGGCGCGGGCGTTGAAATCACCACACATTAGATACATTTTACCTGGGGTGTCCACTGAACCTTTAAACCAGTCCCAACTCTCTCTGCTTATGCAAGATTCCCCACTTACATATACATTTATCAGGTTCCAGCTGTATCGGCCGATTTGTATCCGCATTCCCTGCACTTCTTTACTCCCCTGATCCCACCCACTCAGCCAGGGCACTTAAAAGAGTTTGTATTCAGCTCTTGTACCATCAGAATCGTCGAATCTAATCTAATATCTAATAAACGACGTAAATGGGTGCCCCATAGGAGCGACTTCGCTCGGTAAAGAAGTAATATGCACTAGGTGACCCCAAACCACCAGCATACAACTAAGTGCAGAAGATTTATATTGCTGAAACAATGGACATGGGATGTTTTTACCATGAGCACCGGTGATGAATTGGAGAATATTAAACAAGAAAGGAAAATAATTAACATTACCAACTACAGCATATGTGAGCCCAGTCGGAAGAGCATTGAAATAACTGCATCACCAGATGAGTTCAAACCGTAAGAATGATACTGAGAACAATAGGTTTACAATCCTTACATTAGAGATACGAAATGTTGTCACCATGAGGACAGATGGTAAATTAGAGAATCTCAAACAATAAAGGAAATGGCTGAGTATTAACACCTCAGGCATATGTGAGACCACTTATTATATCGGACAACTACACAATCATGTATTTTGAGGGAGAAAGCCACACGAGAGTTGTAACAATTATTATGGAGCTAGAAATATAGAGAATTTATAAGATACTGGCAAGTGTCAGAAATAATATTCTGGGTAAAGTGAAATGATAGGCCTTTTGATGTTTACATAATTCAAGTATATGCCCCAGAAACAGTGAAGATTGCATTGATGCATCTTACAAGCACCAGGATAAAACGTTATAGAAGTGCAGAAAACATAAGAACAGGGTGTCATATTAGGAGACTAATGGAAATCAATAAGATGGTCACAAAGTGGGTAATTGTCGACCAGGGAAGTATAATGAAACAGGAGGCATATATGAACAGTGTGCAAAAATATGATTGCTGAAAATACCTGGCATCAGTAAAATCTAATAATATTATGGACTTGAAATGATCCCGACAATAGGATCAGAAATTCCGGGAAGGTTACCCGCCCAACAAATGCCTGAAAAAGTCGGATGTGTCAGCCGAAAGGTTCAAATTTCGCAGCTCTGATGTAAACAGGCAAAACGCAATAACGTCTAAAACAACATTCTGGGCTAACGAAAAAGAAGAAGGATCAGAAATCATACTGATTACATCCTCAGATACACAAGATTAAAAAGATGTTTTAAAATTCGTAAACAATGCACCAAATGCAGACTGCTCAAGTGACCATATATTAGCTATATGTAAACTGCATCTAAGTTAAAGAAGGGAAAAAATTAACCAAGAAACATTAAATTAGATTTCAGTGCACAAAAGAATTAAAAATAAATAAAAGACATATTCGACATATAATTAAATAACAGATTTGATGGGTTGCTTGATCTAGAAATTATATTAATGATCGATGGAAAATATTGAAGAACTAGACAGGACAGCCTGACAGGCTGCAGAAACAACTATAATGAAACTGAAGATGATAGGCTGTATGAAATCAATAACTGAAGACATCTTAAAACTAATAGAAACATTAAGAAACAAGGAGGTCCGCATTGCCTAATGGATAAGAACAGTGTTCTTAAATATACGGTGTGCTGATGCCGAGGTTAGTGGTTCATCCCCTACACCGGACAGCTGGACTAAAATGTTGACCCGTCGTCCTTGACTTGGGGACGTAAATTACAAGAGTCTCTGAAGTCGAAATGAGTTCGCCTGATGGCGAGGGACACTGTTAATAGGGAAAGCTAACCAACACGCAAAATTCAGCCCGTCACTACTATAAAAATAGTGTGTATGGACTACGCTTGAGCTCAAAGCGAGCGAGCGCAAAAAAAGAAAAAAAAAAGAAAAGAAAATAACTGTCAAAAGGGGGCGACATTCAACGAAAACTTATACAATTATAAAAGGGGCAAAAGAATATTGGGTTTAAGAAAATTGCCGGGAAACTGAAAAACAACACAACATCCAAGACACCAAATTAACGTACAAAAGAACAAAGGACCTCGCTATCAAAAGAAAAAAATACGTCAAAGAAGGTAAGATCATAATGTCCAAGGATAACGATTTAGATGCATGGTCGGAGTTTGTGTAGGACCTTTACAATGATTCAATTTCAATTTCAGTTCTTGAGACGAATGGCCCCTTTCAACCTTCGAATTGTCGACTTGGCTATAGTTGGGGTCTTTATAGTGTATCTTGTCATTCGTCCTTTCGTAGATAGGACTGCTTGTTTCAGTTTCCTGGCTTCTTATTTGTTGATTGTGTTAGTTACTTTCTTGTTGTGGTTTTTTCATGTCTAGACAGAGTCGCACACTTGTTAAGGCCTGAAGTAATTGTGTACCCGCCCCGCCATATGCTGCTGTTTCCTTCAGGGAGCTGTACCAGTTGTTGTCTCCCCTGGAGTTTCACCTAATTCCCTGTCTTAGTCTTTCTTCGTGTCGTCTGGGTCTTCTCTGATACCTTGTGTCGTGGACAGGTTGGTAGCTCGATCTTCGCGGAGAGTAGTTTCTTCTCCTGACCCCGTCCAATCTTGGTCTTGGTCACTGTCGTTCTGGTTTTCTTCCTCCTCTTCTTCCTCTTCTTTTGTTGCTTCTTCTTCTGTCTGGGACTTTGTATCTTCTGCTTCTGATGTTTCGGTCTTTGACTTGAGCTGTTCTATTAGTCCTCTTTCTTCTTGGATCTTTTTAAGAGTTTCTTCTGTCACTGCCTTTATTGCAGCCATTCGAGCGACATCCTGCTCAATCCTCCGCTGCACTTGCTTCAGTTCGTCCAGAATGCGCTGAACGGCTGTTAACTGTGTCTATTGTGTCTTGTCTCTTCTCTCCTTCATGCTGTTGAACTTTGATCTCAGGTCCTTCAGTAGGCCTTCCAAAATGAGGTCTGTCGTTTTTTTTTTTTTTTTTTTGGTAAGTCGTGTGGTCGCCTCGTACTCTTTATAGTTTTGATGGCAATCTTCATTGCTTCTTTGCTGTCTTGGTGGCAGGGGCAGCCGAGGTACCTGGCGCCGTGGTTGCCGGGACAGTTGGCGCACTTTCTGTTTGGGTTAGGCCTACTGAAGTCAGTGTCGATCTTTGCTTGAGGGCACTAACTGTATAGATGGGGTCCAGAGCAGTATCTGCATACCTCCACCTCACTTTTGCAGGTGGAAAGGGTGTGCTAGAACTTCTGGCATTTAGAGCACTGCAGAGCTCTCAGTATATAGTGCTCTGGAGCTTGATCTTTCTTGTCCCATCTAATAATTTGAGGGATCACTCGGTCCTCCGATGTTATGATGTTGAGGGGATGTTATTTTTGCCGATGATCCTCTCAGCACTGGTGATCTTGAATGCCGATTTCTCTCTCGACAGCATCTCCCTGATCTGGTCGTTGGTGAGATGGGTCTTGACTCGTTTGATGACCCATCGTTTGCTTGTGCGGTGCCAGGTGGCATCCACTTAGATGCCCTGGGTAAGCTTGATGACGACTTTCTCTTATTGTGCTAGCTTTTGTATAAGTGCTGTGGTCTTTGGGTTTTTGTTGATGGAGACCACTACTCCATCAGGGGGTCTTGCGCAGCGGGTCGACGCTGTTTCTTCCCAACTCGTTTTCCAACAGACCCAGTATCTTGTCCGCTGGCAGCGCCGATAGTCTGGTCTCCCCAACGCGTGTTTGGTTTAGCAGGATTTTGCCAATGAAATCGTCAGTTGTTGTTTCCTCCTGTGTGGGGAGCCTTTGGGAATTTTGGCTGCATCTCCTTGGTGTTGTTGTGGACTTCTCCGCCGCTGCTGGCTTCAGTTGTAGTCTCTTCAGCGACGGGAACGGCTTCGGCTTGTGTAGGAGTAGGACTGCTATGTGTAGAAATGGGCTCAGCAGTCGCAGCGACATTCCGCGCGTCTGCCTTCTTCTTCCCGGCTGCATATAATGCGTGTGTTTTAGCGGCGTTGTTGGTGCGAGCCATCCTCTGCACTCTCAGGTTGTGATCTGTTCTCGATAAAGCGAGTGAGTCGATCTGTGATCTGAGTGTGATGCATGTTATGCGTAACGCATGTTTATTGAAATCCAGAAGAAATCATGAGCTTTAAAATGTGATCTGCATCGAAACATTAGCATAATGAGTCATATCACAACAGATAAAGAATGGCCTACAAGATTTTTATATATTTTCATTATGCGTGTGCGTGTAATCGCGCGCATGTATGTGTGCTTCTGACAGCTGGATTACGCTGAGTAGAGCAATACAATTTAAGTCCAGTGTGGTGAATAGGCGGGCAATCCGTTAAAACCTTGGTGTGTTGTTTACTTCTGGCCACGGTTTTGCTTATGCATTTTCCTCATTTGAACTTGTAGTTCATAATTCAGTCGCAAAGCTATTGAGCCGAATGCTTAGTACAATACTGTGAACTATGCATTTCACGTGGAATGTGTTAGTTAGTTAGTCGAAAGATCATCCTCATTGCACATCGAACCATCCAGTCCATAAGTGCTCGGATCCCCTCCTCAGCAAATCCCGCAGCGTGTAGCGGCTAACGACGCCAGTTCTGTGTTGGTTTATCAATCTTCTTTGGCTTCCTGCGTAGTGTTCTTGTTTGGCCACCCCTCTTTTAATATGCTGTTTTCGCA
This sequence comes from Cepaea hortensis, assembly GCA_963921405.1. Lineage (NCBI taxonomy): Eukaryota > Metazoa > Mollusca > Gastropoda > Stylommatophora > Helicidae > Cepaea > Cepaea hortensis. Next base: position 49,094,829 of record OY992881.1, read on the forward strand.
GTCTGGCCATGGTTGTAGATTCACAGTCATCACTTGGTTCACGCAAGAGTCTTACTTCTCGTAGAGCATTCAGAATGTCAGCCTGGTCCATGGCGCGTCCGCCCTCCACAGTAGCCTCACCTGCGAGCTTGTCAGCCCGCTCATTTCCTTGGACTCCCGCATGTCCTGGCACGAAGATGAAACTAATCTTTGCCAGCCGAGACCGCTCCAGAGGCAGCAACCATTCTCTTCGGATCGACCCCTCCTCTATCCTCTTGATCATGTTCATTGAGTCGCTAAGGAAACAAGCCCTAGTGAATGTCTGTGTCTCGAGCCATGTTATTGCTTTACTTACTGCCATGACTTCCATGGTCAGGCTACTTGTGGTTTCAGTGAAAGCACCAGAGTCCTTCTTCACAATTCTCCCTCCGGCCCGAGCTGTAAAGGACCATGAGCTTCTCACATGTCGGACGACCGACCCATCTGTGTAGATGACTGCATCACCGTCTAGCGAATTCTCGAAAATCAACGCTTGTACCTCCACAGCAGCCGGATTTTCTTGTCTGCATTTTCTATCTAGTTGGATGCAAACTGAAAAGGATGTGCAGAAATCTGTTGGCACTTGTACCCACTCCTCGCCAGGTTCTAAGTCCTCAAGTGAACACACCTGTTGAAGAATGTCTTCGGCTTGACCCATCCACGACCGTCCTCTTTTTAACCTGCTGCCCTTCACCTTCATAATTTCACTATGCAGTGTTGTTGTGTGTTTGCGTTAACTCTGAGGTAGGCGCGTGCTCTGCAAACTTGTATTCTCTCCTCATTGGTTGGAAAATCAAGAAGGTAATGCATCGCCCTGCATGCTGTATCTCTTGTACATCCAAGAATAATGCGCATAGCTTCATTCTGTATCCTTTCCATCCTTTCTATCTGCTTACGGCTCAGAGTCAGGATTGCCATTGCATACTCAAAAACAGACATGACCAGCCCTTCGTACAGAAGACATAGATGGCACTGCTCACAGTTTGCTGCCGCCATCACCCGCATCGCAGCCAAACCCTCGCTTGGTCTTTGTTATCACCTGGTCTATGTGCTCATTATAAGCAAGGCTTCGATCAAACCGTACCCCCAGGTAATTCATTGACTGCGTTCTTTCCACCGTCTCTGAACACAGATTTACAGTTGGTGTTGGAGTGTTGACAATATGATTATTCAACGAGAACCAAGTCACGGTTGCCTTTGTTGGGTTGACCATTGCCCCAGCTTCATCACACCAAGTACTTATGCGATTGAGTTCGGTTTGTAGTTCCACAGCAACCTGCTCTCTATCCTTATCCTGACGATACACTAAAATATCATCGGCATATGACAATGTCTTACCAGGTCCAGTGATCTGTTTACTGGTGATTCTTACTGTGTAGGCGCTGAACAGTACCGGAGATAATGGTGATCCCTGTGGTAGGCCAGGATATATTGTTGTTGGTTCCGAAGTCCAACTGCCACATCTAAAAACTACTTTCCGTTGGAAGAGGGCTGCAGCGATCCAACTAAGGAGGAATGGACTTACGTTTAGTTCAAGAAGCTGAAACATTAAAAAATCCAGTGGTACTCTGTTGTATGCGTCCTCAAGATCAATCGCTGCAGCAAAGGTTTCAATGCCTGAGTGGAAACCTTCATAGACATCATGGGCAAAAACTGCTGCATTGGTCCAGGTTTCTCTTTTTGGACGGTACCCACCCAGGGTAGATGAGAAAACACCTTGCCTCTCTAGCTGGCTTGATATTGTCATGGCAATTACCTTCTCCAGCAGCTTGCCTATTGTATTCTGCATGGTTATAATTCGACATCCCTGAATTTTGTTGTGGTCTTTGTCAGGCTTCGGCAAGGGAATCAGATAGCTGTGTAACCACTCCTCCTTGATGCTAGCACTCCCTATACTGTTGTTGTACATGTCTGCTAGTTTCTCCAGCTCGTTGTCGGTACACCTATTTATGTCGTCGTATCTTATGCCATCAGGTCCTGGAGCGCTGTTTTTTGATCGTCGAAGCACAGCCTTGATTTCTGTCACTGTCACTGTGTCTTCATCAAAAGTGTTCTGGGCCTTGCATCTGTCTGAGGTGACCTCCTTGGCCAGATTTCGGCCTCTCATGTCTGCCTGGTTGCTCTGCTCTAGATAGCGTTCAAAGAGGGCTTTGCCCTTGTCCTCGTCAGTCCTCTGCCAGATGAGGTCAGCACCTTGTTTACTTCTTCACGTGGAATGTGTGTTTTTTCGTGTGATCGCGTTGGTTTGCTTTTATGAAAGGCATGTTCGGAAATATGGTGGGTGGTTGGTTGTTGAGCTAGATGGTTTGCCCTATGCAGTAATGCGTGTGCAACTGCTGGTTTTTCGAATCACTGCTGCTTCCCTCGAAGATAAACTGTAATTCTAGTGGCAAACTGCTGTGTTGGCATTCTGGCAACAACCTTATGCATGTAAGCGTGTGAGTGCTGTTGATTTTGTTGAAACTGCTGTTTTACTTTTCACATGAGGTAGTGAGGAGCATTTTGTGTGGTTTTTCACTGGCACAGAAGAGGAGTAATTATGGGATGGCACGATGCCATAAAGTTGGAACGGCGACTAACTAACTAACTAACTAACTAACTAATTAATTAACTAACTAACTAACTAACTAACTAACTAACTAACTAACTAACTAACTAACTAACCAACCAACTAACTAGCTAGCTAGCTAACTAACTAACTAACTAATTACTTACCTACCTACCTACCTACCTACATACCTACCTACCTACCTAACTAACTAACTAACTAACTAACTAACTAACTAACTAACTAACTAACTAACTAACTAATTAACTAACTAACTAACTAACTGACTAACTAACTAACTAACTAACTAACTAACTAACTAACTGACTAACTAACTAACTAACTAACTAACTAATTAACTAACTAACTAACTGACTAACTAACTAACTAACTAACTAACTAACTAACTGACTAACTAACTAACTAACTAACTAACTAACTAACTAACTGACTAACTAACTAATGTCCACATCTGTGTTGTCAGAATTTCTTCCCAGAGACCGATGGAGGATTGGGGGTGAGGGTGAGGGTGGGATCGCTGAATGAACGGAGTTAATGCTTTGTGCGCTAGGTATGGTAAAAACCCAGTGCAACGAAGTTACTCCTCTCGATGTGGGATTTTCCCCGCACTGTAAATATACCGAGGCTGACGTGTGAATACGATGAACATGAAAATGAATCTAACCCTATGCTACTAATCTGAAACTTGGACTTTATCCAAATCACACTTTCGCAAAATCAACACCTGTGGAGTGGCCAGCAGGGGCCACGGAAGTGGAAATCCAGCAACTAATTAAGGATAATGCTCGCTCGGGTGATGTGATTATCTACACAGATGGTTCGGTATCGAGAGGTAGGAGAAGTGCCTGGGGGTCATAGCAAAAGCTAATGGCCGACGTTTGGTGCAGGAGAGCCTGGCATATGACACCACAACATCTAGCTTAAGAATGGAGGTGGAGACGATCACTGCAGCTTTCTGCTGGATCGAGAACACCACCCACACACACACACACACACACACACACACACACACACACACACACACACACACACACACACACATCGTGATTGTAACTGACTCAGAAAGCATGATGAGGAAGGTGAGGACAGGCATGCTTCGTGCAGAGTGGCTTGCTTCGCTTCGGAGATCACGGGTGGCAAGCATCGCCTGGATCTTTTCTCCGGGGCATGCCGGTGTGTGGGGAATGAACAGGCGGACAGATTGGGCGGCTCTGCAAAATTTGGTGGAGTACTGATGCATGACAAGGCAGACATGGTTGCGGCCTTGTGGGAGCACGTGTACACCTCGGAGAAGCAAATGGATCATAATGGTCTGGCAAGAATGAGGCAGCGAGGAGTAACAAGGGGATCTGGCCGACGCTCGACGCTGAGAGGAAAGGCGAATGACACTATCCAGTGCCACCCACCGGGCGCTGGAGCGCCAATTATTCCTCCCCACGCCGCTTGACGGCAGAAGTGGATGATGATGATGATGATAATGATGACGTGTGAATGTATCCTACAAGTTATGAAATTCCTGAGTAGATTCCCCTGAAGCCGCCAAGATGGCGCGAAACTATAGCAGTCACAAATGAACAGTATTGTGTGATGTGATGCTGTTGAAAGAAATTCTGTTTTAGTCACATAAACAATGCTTGCAGAGAAAGCTCTCGACTTGGTGCGCGAATTACACAGGTCATTGAGTGGGACTTTGCCCTCATATAATGTAAGAATAGTTTAACCAATTTCATTTTGAATTATTTATACTATTTTATAGTCCGCATTCTCATTCTCGCACCGTATTTATTTTTCTTAGGAGGTATTTATAGTAGTAGTACTAGTAGGATAGCACATATCATATAGACAATATTTAAAAGTTGTGTTTTTACTTATGAAACTATGACATATAGATACAGATTGACAAGACTAATCCAACGCCATCTCAATGAAGACTACGTTAATTCTAAGCGGAGTTATTAATTTGTGTGTGTGTGTAGTAATCTACAATCAGGAAGTGTAAAGACGTCTTAGTAAATTGAACACAGCTGATCGCGGCCCAAAAAATTTGGTGCTGAGAACTTCTTTCTTCTATTACTGTGGCTTGTTTATTTTTAAACGGACAACATAGTACCCTATATCATTGCGTCCGGGGTGGCGAGGCCTAACTATTTTTCGATAGGATGTGCCGTGACCTTATTAACAATTAAAAATAGCCACCAATTGTTTATTATTCATTAAAAGTATGTTGCATCGCTAACATACCTGACAAGATGAACACGTTTATTGTGCATTTTGGTAACAGGAAAGTAAAAGTCACATTCCTCTTTCGATAGAATGTCAACAGGATCGAGATGATCAATTTCATTGCACCGGGTTTTATCCCATATGGCTCGGTCTCTTTCCGCTGGGCAGCCTGCCGAAAGCATTACACAAAGCATGAGAGTCTCCAAGTCTCTGAGAAAAATGCACTTGACTTTTAAGACTTTTCGATATGATGTGCTGTGACCTAATTAACAGTTATAAATAGCTGCCCTTTTATATTAAATAAATGTCATGTGAAATGTTCGTCGTTAGTGAAAGAACAATTCATAAAAATGTACTCACATTGTCTTGATGCACCCATTGCATTGTGACAGCTTTCTTTTGCTGATTACATGTCATGCATTAATGTAAGTAAATAAGTTTGTAACTGCTGCATAAATTAAGCAGTCTCTTTTGCTAATAATTGATTTCTACTTCTGCTCTATAATTACACTATGTTTAGTTTAGAAACTAAACTGCTCTGTATCTAAAAGTGAGCAGTTAATAATTAGATACTAACTTTAAAAAAACAAAAACAACTTATTTTACAGTATTGTATTTAAATTTAAATAATTATGTACTGCTGTGCTGCTTAGTAAAAAGTACTCCTTACAGCTTACACTACTTACAGGTTTACAGCCGGGTCTGAATACTGGCTTTTAAAATTATTTTCAGTCATGTCAAATGCTGAAAAATTATACAAGTACACAGATAAATTACTGCTACAACTGAAACTTGTATTCTGTTTAATTTGAGTAGTTAAATTGCCAGTTCTAATTATAAATAAATACATGTCCGCTATAGTTTAGTACTATTGTATGGGCGCCGCCATCTTGAATTTTGTGTTATGACTGCCATATCTCATTCTCATGGTGTGCTAAATATTTTTCCCAGAACACTATTGAAAGCCATGATTGTTGAAACTCTTCACATATATGTGAAATTGTACGGAGAATTCAAAAATGCAACAAAAAGTCAAGGATGGTTTAAAATACAGGAGTTATAAGACAAATTAGCTTACTGGGAATGAATACAAGAAATTCAAGAGAAGAAAGTTCTGAGCTTTCAGTCATTTGCAGCCTGGCAGAGAGACCACAGCAGCACTTATTAGAGTTGTTTCCCCCGATATTTGACGTTTGGTTTTCGAATACATCGAATCTAAAGCAGACATAGGTAAAAAACGGAAGTGATTGGAGAGTCACAAAACATCTCTCAGGAAAAGGGCCTCCGCCTTCCCCAACCCCCCAAAGACAAAGAACGGTAACTGGCATTGCTAGTAATTATTTGTCATGAAATTTCTCTTAATTTTATAAATGATGTAAAAAAAAAGTTGTTTGAAAGAGTTGACAACATGAAATTATAATTTATAAGTGGAGGCGTTATTTTTATCTTTGTCTCTTAAATTTCAATCATTGAGAGATAAATATTAAAATTAAAATGAAATGAAAAAATTATTTTAAGAAAAGAAATAGTAATGTAATCAAAGTGATTATTCAAAGCGCGCTGTGAATAACGTCTCCCCTGGCTACGTGCTATTCGCAGTCGCGGCTGGCCACGTGACGTTTACTACCGTAATCACTTCCGGTTGAGTGTGTGGTGGACTGCTAGACCGATCGATGGATGCAATGAATGTTTCTGGGCCCGGAGGGCTCTCACTGTCTTCGGAGTGTATATCCATATTATTAATCTCTTAGCAGCATGCTGTGTATAATGCTCAGTGGGCCTATCCTTCACAAGCACGCTGCGAATAACGCCTCCCTAATGTAATTGCGATTAAGATGAGTGATAATAAATATTTTAAAACATGCCACGCATATCTGACGTTGTAACAACTTTTGTCAAGAACAACATAAATAAGAATTAAAGAAAATTATAAATTGTAGCATAATATGTGAAGAACATAACTGGATTTACAAACAAGAATTGGTCAACAAGGGTGCACAACTTCTGTGTATAGTAATCTAAAAGAATTCAGTTGCTGAATTGCAAAAAGTGTTTTACCTTTGCCAAACCTACTTGGTCTTAAATGCCTTCCTGCAATCCCTCATTAACACAAACTGCCATTAACACAATTGTGGTGACACTGATGTTTAAGTATGATTTTAATAACTAATCACAAATTAGATATAGATGCATCTCTTGTGTAGCTTCATTGCCCTTAGAAAATGCCTTCGGGTAGTAGTGGCAATAAAAATCCAATTTGATGAACTTCCAAGTGTAAAAAAAAAAAATCAGCTCTGTCAATTTGAAATGCAACGATAGACATGTGTTTAAGGTTTTGGTAAGACAATTGATCCAAACTTAAACTAGGCTACAGAAGTGGCGTAAAAAGAGAAATACCAGAGATCACAGAGTTGGAGAATACTATCTTCAAAGATAACTTTTAATGGAACAAAGAAAACATTTGAAATGAGCAATCTGTTAAACAGATGCAGGATAGAAAAATCCAGGCGCCTGGAATTTTCTACCTAATCATTTTCTTAGCCTGTATTTGCAAAAAATTACATATGCTGGTGCCTGAGAAAAAGGGCCTGGTTCCTGAATTATGTTGGGAGGTTTCTACCTCTGGTTATATCCATGTGAAACATAGACAATAAGCAAACATACTAAGAAACATCTATTGGCAATGGAAATTTGACTTCTGAGGAAAATACCAAGGACAAACAGAAAAGCGAATGAGACAGTCCTTCAAGAAACACATGACAATCATAAATGGATTAGAGAAATTAGACGTAGATAGTCAAGATTTGTTGGGCACTTTATGAGGAGAGATAAACTCGTAAACATGGTAACAGCTAGGAAAATTGATGGGAAAATAGTGAGAGGAAGGCAAAGAGGCACCTGGATGGCTTGGTCACATGGTATAATTGGGTCAAGGACACAGACCTGATCCAAGACAGGTGATTGTGTGAGAGAGCCAACCATGACTGCTCAAGGTTGTGTAACAGTGTAGGTATAATTGGGGTCTATTGGAAAACTCCGATACAGCACGATTGAGCATTGAGACTGAAAGGGGGGGGAGATGCTCAATCGTGACGTATTGGGTTGGTATGGGCAGTTAGAACCCAGCTTGAGTAGCGAATGGAGGTGTACATCGAAGCTTGGTTATATTAAGCCAATAAACGTTTTATCAACAAACAAACGACCGGCCTTCGTCTTATATTACACACTGTTATAAGAGGCGAAATGGAGCCGCTCGACCAGGATGCGAACCTGAGAATGAGAAAGATAAAACTATGCAAAGTCGGAGTTGAATAACGTCGTCGCGGAAAGATTCAAGCGGCACGTGAAAAAACAACTATTGAACCTGGTAACAGCCGCACCAAAAGATGGCCAGCAAGTTATAAGACGAGATAGTAATAATATCTGAATACAAAGGCCAAAAGCTCGACCAGGAGTGGTCCTTTGTAAGTCTTTTTTAAGACTTCAGATAAGAAGTTTGTTGTACCAGCCGTTTTGCAGAGGTCACGGTGAAGAAAGTTTGTATGGCCGCCCTTCTGCAGGTTGACTGTTAGCAAGAGCCATCAAAGCCGCTGCCTTACATCATTTTGATTGACCAGGAGTGATCCTGTCCTGAAAGTTTGGGCAAACCAGCAATTTAAGTTCCTCAAAGTTAAAGAGCTAATCAGGAGTTGTCAGGACAGCATGATCGTTGATCGGGCCATAAGTTCTTAAGACACGCCATTATCGTTGGGCCTTGGCTGATCCTGATCCATCCTTGGGCCACGTTAATCCTACGACCCAAACACCTGATCCATTTCTGGGCCTTGTTGATCCTACGACCCAAACACCTGATCCATCCTTGGGCCACGTTAATCCTATGACCCATTCCAAACGACGTTGAAGTACCCACCTGAGAATCAAGGAAGGGACCCAACCAGGGGTTGAAGATTTTCCGGCAGCCCATGAGATGTGACCCAACCAGGGGTTGAAGATTTTCCGGCAGCCCATGAGAAGGACGAGAGTACCTGAGGGAGGAGAAATGGTATCTGAACTCCACCACCTGAACTCTGAGACTGAGTTTCACCTAATGCGGGATCTGGTTGCTTGAACTGAACTGAAGGTAACAGAGTAATTTAGAAATAGAATCCCGTGAGGTTCCGAATTCATTTATTAGAGTGGAGTACAGAACATTATCTACAAGGAACCTTCTTCTGATTGCCACCAGTTTGAGTTTTTTTTCGAGGACAGGGTTCATTATTCCTATGCTCAGACAGGACATCGTTGGTGCTTCTTCTGATTAATGTAACATCTTACAATATTATAACCAACTGAATTGTGCTGGTTGGGATTTGGGAAATTATAATTGTGTGATTGGTTGCTTGCTTTGTTTTGCTATTTTTTTTTCAGCATGGCGGAACAGGACACCTTAGCACAAGTTCTGACAGGCGTAGGAACAGCAGTAGGCCGACTTAATATGGTGGTCAAACAACAGGGGATGGCAACAGAAATTATGAAATTTAGTGGACAGGCTAAGGACTATAAGAAGTGGGTCACCTCTATAGAAAAATATGCCTATTTGATCTCGGCAACAGATGAAGAGAAAATGAGACTAGCGTATCAGACGGCAACAGAACCGGTCTCACATCATATAAGAAGAAAATTAGAGGCTGGGGTAGATGAGACATGGGAACAATTCAAAGAGGACCTAGCAAGAAAATATGCAGAAATTACGGATCCGCAACATGCATTTTCGGTGTTGAGGCAGGCTAAACAAAATAACGGAGAAACGGTGCAGTTGTTTAGCGATAGGTTGATTAACCTGGCTGAAGAGGCATTCTTAGGACAGAATGTGCGAGGGGAGGAGGTGGAAAGGATGTTGGTAGGGATTTTTGTGGATGGCATCAAATCTGATGGTTTGAAATTTAAACTGATGAGGGATAACCCTGAGAGGTTATCACAAGCGGTGGATATTGCGGTGCAAGAGGAAAATTTAAGACGAAGGTTTAGATTAAGAACAGGACGAGAAGTGGGAAGTAGTCGAGATGACAGAGTTGAGGAACCTATGGAAATAGGACAAACAAGATTCGGATGGAATAGGAGAGGAGGTATACAGACGTTACAAGGTAGAAATAGGTATGAAAATGAGGAAAGAAGAAATATGAGATACCCTACAAGAGAAACACAAATAACACAAACATTGTCTGTTGGGTTTGTGGTCAACGGGGACATGTTTCTCGTTTTTGTAATAACAGGCGTGTCCAGTCGAATACACAGGGTAGATATGATAATAATAGGGTGACTGGGAATGTTGTTGATGGACACAGGAATTTTACAGGTACAAGAACACAGGTAAATCGGCGCCCTACCTATTAGACAGGACCTATGATAGGAGGGTAAATAATAGGGTCCCAAGTATTAGAGAGTATGTTAATAACAAGTATAATAGATCGAACAGAGAATATTTTCAAATGGATGAAGTCAAGAAATTTATAGAAGAAAAAACAGATTATAGCTCGTGTATATTAGAAATAGGGAAGTATAGAGTTCGTACATTAATAGACTCAGGAGCTCAAGTTAGTGTAGTAAAAGAAAGTTTTTTATACAAAATAGTAAGAAATTGTAGAGTATTTAAGTGTAGTAATAATTTACACTCTGTTACTGGACAGAATTTACAAGTAGTTGGACAAACAATGATCAATTTTAAATTAGGAGGGATCAACATAAGACACCTTTTTCATGTAGTGAGGGGTTTAAATAGAAATATGTTGATAGGAAGAGATTTTTTGATAAAGAATGGGATAAGACTTTTTTATGATTTACATAAGTTAAAATTTAGAGACGTATATATAGATATGGAAGAGGATATGCATATAGCAGCACTAGTTAGGGTCAAAATGACAACGACATTAAAACCACAGTCGGTTAATTTAATACAAGCAAAGCTGAAGAGAAACCCATATTATGTGGAAGGAAACACAGTCAGAATCACTGAGTTACAAGAAGAAATAATTGATGAGCCTGGTTTGGAGGTTCCAGATGGAGTAATGAAGTTGGATAAACACTTAACCTTTCCAGTAATGATTATCAACAACACAGGGAGAGAAATCAAGTTATACAGAGGATGTGTGATAGCAAAGTTAGATCATAACATTAGTGAAATATTGGCAACGAATAGAACAGAAGTGTTGGGAACAAGTTATTTGGAAACTTCTAGTGAAAGGAGAAGTGACAGACGCGGATGCGGAAGAAGAGGGAAAATCAGAATGAATGAATTGATCCATCCATTCGGAGAAAATAAAGTACATATACATTCACTAGACAAAATAACAAGGGAACAAGAATTGCTGTCACAGTTAAAAGCTTCGCCAGAAAATAAGGAAGTGTTAGAACAGTTTATAAAGCAAAATCAAGATGTGTTTGCGGTTAGTGATTTGGAATTGGGTAAGACGCGGACGGTTACGATGGAGATAGACACGGGAGATCATCCACCAATTAGTCTAAAACCATACAGAACTCCATTAAGAAACAGAGAAATAATGGAAAAGGCAATAGAGGAGATGCTGAAAGCAGGAATAATAAAAAGGTCGAAGTCAGAATGGTCATCTCCGGTGGTCATCGTGGCCAAGCCTGATGGTTCGAGTCGTTTCTGTTGTGACTACAGGGCGTTGAACAAAATCACCAAGAATGTAGCATACCCACTGCCGGTAATTGATGACATTTTGGGGCTACTTAATGGCTCTACATATTTCACAACGTTGGACGCAAGGTCAGGGTTTTGGTGTATTCCGATGTCAGAGGACGCGCAACGGAAAAGTGCCTTTTGTACCCACATGGGCTCGTACGAATTCTTACGAATGCCTTTTGGAGTCAAGACAGCGCCCTCACACTATATGCTCTTAATAAATGAAGTTCTAGAGGGTATGCAAAGGTTCGCTCTTGCTTATATTGATGATATATTGGTCTATACCAAAGGAGATGTAGAAGATCATTTGAAACATATTAGACTAGTGTTTGACAGGTTAAGAAAGCATGATGTGAAGTTGAAGCTTAGTAAGTGCCAATTTTTAAAAACAGAAACAAAATATTTAGGGTATATTATAAATAGAGAGGGTATAAAACCAGACCAGAACAAAATAAAGATTATTAAAGAGTTACCTGCACCAACAAACGTTAAGGAAGTACGTGCTTTTATAGGAACGTGTGCGTATTATAGACGGTTTATTCCGGCATTTTCAAGGATAGCTGAACCAATTACAAATTTAACAGCCAAGTACGCCAGGTTTAAGTGGGATGATGAGTGTCAAAAAGCCTTCGACTATTTAAAAAACAGCTTAACATTGGTACCACTATTGACGCATCCAGACTTAAACAAACAGTTAATACTATACACAGATGCTTCAGACAGTGCAGTAGGAGCATGTTTAGTACAACCATATGAAGGAAAAGAATCTGGAATACCAGGGGTAAAAAATGAAAGACCTATCTACTTTTTGTCTCATAAGCTTAGTAAATCACAAAAAAAATGGAGTACTATCGAGAAGGAGGCTTACGCGATTCATTACGCTCTTCAAAAACTTAATTACTATTTACATAACGCAAGTTTTGTTATTAGAACTGACCACATGCCTTTAAAGTCTTTTTTAGAAGCTCCAGTGCAGAACAGGAAAATACAGACATGGGCATTGAATCTTCAGGGGTACGACGCGAAAATTGAATACATACCGGGTAAGATAAACACATGCGCTGATCTTTTGTCTAGAATTCCATATACACAGTCATCAGAGGATACAGAAGTGGAGGCAGCCGAACCAGAGATAGACGATAGGAATTGGCAGGTAAATATTCTGGATTCTGCTATAATAAATGGGGGAGAATTTGATAGCTTACCATCAGATCAAGAGTCTGAACATAGAGAAGAAGATCTACAGTTAGCACAATTCAATATGAAAGAAGAGCAGGATTTGGACCCAAGAATCATACAAATAAAGGAAAAGTTACGAGAAACAGAAGATAACAAATATAAAAGGAATTATTTGCTATTACAAGAGGATGGACAGTTATATTATATGTGTGAAAAGAACGAACAACTAAGGAAATATATTCCAAAGCATTTGGAAAATGAACTTTTAAAAGCATATCACGATGAAAATGGACATCTCGGTAGAGACAAACTAGTGAAAGCACTTACAAGTAAATATTATTGGCCAAACTTATTTAAATCTGCATGCAAATATGTAGATACGTGTGAAAAGTGCAGATTAAGGAACATGAAAACAATAAAGTCTCCATTACAGGACACAGATATTCCTCACTTCCCAATGCAAAAGATTAGTTTAGACATATCAGGTCCACACCCCAGAACATTGTCAGGAAATGTATATTTAATTCATATAGTAGACATCTACAGTCTTTGGCCAGAGGTTTATGCAATTCCAGATAAGAGCGCGGATACTGTCATTAATATTTTTTTACAGGAGTTCGTACCAAGGTTTAGTTGCCCACAAAGTATACTTACAGATAATGGTAGAGAATTTGTAAATAAAAAATTCGAAAAGTTATTAAAAGATTTAAACATAAGACATATAAAGACCTCATTTTATAGACCTTCGTCAAATGCGAAAAACGAGCGTCAACATCAGACGTTATACAACATTGTGGCAAAGATTATTGATGAACATGAAAAAGATTGGGATCTATTTTTGGGACCTGCTCTTAGCGCTATTCGTACAAATCAAAATGAGAGCACGGGTTTTTCGCCATTTTATTTAATACACGGGAGAGAACCAATATTACCTATAGATAATTTATTAAAACCTAGACGGAAATATATGGGTGAAGATTTTCAAGAGGTCATAATACAAGAAATGCATAAAGCACATATGAGATTAAGAAATAATATAATAAAAGCTAGGGAAAGACAGAAAAAGTACAAAAATGTAAATACAAAATTACAGGAGTTTAAAGTAGGTGATAGAGTTTATTACAAAAAGCATAGAAGAAACTCTAAGTTTGATTCTCGTTGGATTCCAGGTTATTACGTTTTGGAAAAACTGGGTAATGTATCGTATGTAATAAAGAACCAGGTCACAGCACACATAGCAAGGGCACATGTTGAACACTTAAGAAGAGATGAAAATGAGATAGAAAATAATAATTATAATAATAATTGTTATTCGGATGCAAAATTTTTGGATGAACAAGTTGTTACAATAACTCCAGATCTTGGAAGAGCTACAGTAACCCCAGATCTTAGAAAAGAACCAGAACAAAATCAGTTGTTAGCAAATCCAAGTTACGAAGAACAAGAACAGACAATTCCGAAAAGGATGGAAGAAGAAGGGACAAATGAAACTCATTATGATAGTATGGAAGAAGACACAGGTGCTCCATTTAAAAATACTAGGCAAGCAACAAAAAGAAGAATGGACAGTCAAAGAAATAAAGAAGTAAAAAGACAGAGAAGAATTAGAGATGATTCAACAAGCGGAGACGATATACCTATACTAGAAAGATCCTTAAGAAAGAATGATCGACAAATTAGGTGGGATGTTGAACGGAAGAAATTAGCGGCAGCTAAAGAGAGACATACAGACGAAGAAGAAGAAATGGATGAAAAGTCAGAGTCAAGTAGTAGTATGGAAGAGGCTAGTAGGTTGTACGAAGAAGAAGATGTTGATATAGAGTTAGCACTTATTCAGAGAAACTTAGAGTTGTTGAGGAAATGGAAACGTAAGAGGTAGATAAATCGAAAGTACTGTAGATAACAAGAAGAAGTATACGAAACGGTGGAAAAAGTGGTTTTGAGATATTAGTACAGTGGGTGAATGTATTTGTTTTATTGAGGTTAGAAGTGCCGTGTTTAAAGATAGGGGTTAACAAGTTATAATAATAATAGACAGGATAGATCACAAGTACGTTGATAAGTAGAGGATGGCTACATTGAGTTAATGTTGGATATAGGTTACAGTGCTTACTTAAGAGCTTATTCAGGATACTATGTGCTGTTAAGAGATAATAAATAGATAATTCTGGATTACTGATTTGTTTATCTAGATAGAACAGATATGTTCATAAGTGATCTGTAAATAACAGATATATAGATAGGAGGTTTAGTCTTCTCGGTCATATAAATACTGGATATGCGTCATTTATGAGAGCCTAATGCTGGTAGTAATTTTAAGAGAGTTAAAATTGTGTTGAAAACGGTGTTTATGAAATCTAAGTTTTATGAGTTATGAGTCATATAAGAAATGTTTTTATGCTTGAGTTACTACTAGAAAATGAGGGATGTTGTTTGGTTGTTTTATTGAGCATAAGTTGTAATACCTCATTTTGTTTTCTTGATTTGGTCTTGAAATATGATTGTTATTGTTTGAGTAATTGGTTTAGAGTAGGGTGATTGTGTTCATAGCATTTGAGTTGACAAGAACTATTGGTCCGTAAAAGTGTCCAATAGTGATAGGTAGAATAGGATATTTTATTCTGATTTGATAACATGCATGTTA
Organism: Cepaea hortensis; assembly: GCA_963921405.1. Taxonomy (NCBI): domain Eukaryota; kingdom Metazoa; phylum Mollusca; class Gastropoda; order Stylommatophora; family Helicidae; genus Cepaea; species Cepaea hortensis. The sequence continues at coordinate 49,110,144 of OY992881.1, forward strand.
TGTCATTTTAAAATGTGTTTTTTTTCTTCTAGATTAATTTGGAGGTTGTGTTCATTTTATTTTGATTACATGAATGATTTGGTATATTGAGTTAAATGCTTGTAAAGTTAGTTAAGTAAATTTAAGTTTCAAATGAAGGAGGTTTTGCTAAAGGTTTTTCGTTAAGAAAAGAGTTGATAAAAACAAATTTGTCCAAGGTAAGGGGAAACTATGCATTCATTAACTAGTGGGAAACCATAGTTGGTGAACGTGTATGCACGAATGGATAGACGTATCCAGGGTCTGCACACACGTCACTTTATTTATAAAATAACAGGATGGGTTGTACGGGGGAAAGATATAGGTGCTGTGAAATACCAGCTTTAATTATATTTAAGTTGTTCATAAAATATGAACATGGGCTCATGGTAAAAGGTGAGATAACGGAAGAGGAACGGAATTGTGGTTGGCAATGTCAGTGTGAAATATAAAAGGTTCATGAAAACTTATGCCAAATTGTTTTATAACAAACAATAATATATTTCTTAAAGGTGTTTTAAAAAATTATTTTACAAAAAATTTTTTTATTGGCAAGGGAGGTAAAGGGTGAATGTCTTAAATGTACATTTACAATATGTCCATGTGGTCATGTCGTGTATTCATTCTTCATGTTCTTTATTTGGTGCGCACCACTTCTTTACTTTTTCTAACTACATTGTTTTTGTACGTCCTGGGGTTTGAAAGAATGAGGAATCGTATAAGATCATAATTTTTGACACAGAATTTATGAGAATGAGGAATTGTATAAGATCATAATTTTTGACACAGAATTTATGAGCTGTTCTTATGATATGTATATTTGATACAGATAACCAGAAAGAACCAGAAATGAAGAATTACGTAGTAGATAACTATGAAATGTTGGGGAAATAAAAAGGAAAGAAGAAGTATATGGGGAGGTTATAGACAGATCATAGCACTGGGAGAAGAGTAAAAGATGTATGGGCGAAGGTTAAAAGACAAGTAGGGAATAGAGTATGGGGATTAGAAGTAAAGATTTTTCCTTTAAAAGGAAAATTCTTTAAGTAATATGGGGAGGTGTAACAGTGTAGGTATAATTGGGGTCTATTGGAAAACTCCGATACAGCACGATTGAGCATTGAGACTGAAAGGGGGGGGAGATGCTCAATCGTGACGTATTGGGTTGGTATGGGCAGTTAGAACCCAGCTTGAGTAGCGAATGGAGGTGTACATCGAAGCTTGGTTATATTAAGCCAATAAACGTTTTATCAACAAACAAACGACCGGCCTTCGTCTTATATTACACACTGTTATAGTTGTCAGCATGGCATGTGATGTTGATGGAACTTCTGGTCAATAAATACCGTATTTTACGGACTATAAGACGCACCTTAATTTTTAAGCAATTTAAAAAAAAAAAAACATTTAATTAATTTCGAGTATAAGACGCACCTGAATTTTGGAGGCAATATTTTGAAGAAAAAAGTGTGATTTATACTCCGTAAAATACGGTAATGTTTTCCATGAGTGATTTCCAAATAGCTGTTTTTTTTGACATCATTTTGTTTTGTGCAGATTCAGAAACGTGTAAAGAACTCATGCACTTAAGTAAAAGAGGTAATCAAAAGACACATATGATGAAGTACTGTACATACATTTAATACTTTTAAATTCTTTTAAGGAGGACAAAATACGACAAGTTTTGGAGGAAATGCAAACGCTGTATGATCAGAACAAAGATGGAGCGTGAGTATTGTGTCTTTATATTGGCAAAATAATATACAGTTAATTTAGGCTCAGAAACTTTCAATCTCTCCACACTTCTTCTTATAGTGTGGCATTGGTGATCATGTTTGTCCACAGCCTTCTGTCTTGTGTACTGCCAATAATTTCTTATACTGATATTTCTTCATGCCACGATGTCAGCATCTTCACTCTTCATCTCCCCATACTTTAAGATATCTCCATTACTCTTCCCATCCATCCACAGTGTTCTCATCATTCTTTTATAAAACCACATCTCTGCATCCTGCACATCATTTCTAACTTCTGCTAATTGTCCATGATTCACTTCCTTACATCAGGATTGGCTCAATATAGCTCTTAAGAACTCTTGTCTTAACCTGTATTGACAAAGATAAACTCTTCTGAAATGCTACTTGTGCTTGGGCTATTCCACATTTAACTTCCTGACTACATCTTCCATCTGATGTTATTAAAGAAACCAAATACTTTAATATGATTTATATCCACACAGCCTTACAGTATTAGCCTGTGCATTCCAATATGCATTACCCTGTGCAAACCAAAGTTTAATTTGTGCATTGTGTACTTAGTAAGTTCTAATAATTTAAACATGAAATGTATTGCTTTTGTCACAATGATGCCATAATTCTTTTTAAAAAAAAGTCAGTTGCATATCCTTTACAGTATGTAGCAGTCAACCCCAGCATAATTTGGCTGTTCATGATTCCAGGGCAAGTTTACGTTCAGTGGTTTGCCATTGCTTTCTGAACGGCCGACACCCATACCATTTCATAAAAAACCAACGCAAGGCGGTCTGCTGCCAAATCTCCCACAGGTGTGTTTTGAACGCGTATGCGGGGTTGCAAACTGCACTCGTAACCCCTTCTTTAACATTTGGTATTAATGTCAGTCTCACAGATCACATTGTTCCACCCTCAAATCGCAAGCTCTTTAAGGCTGAGGAAAGCAGCTCAATAAATCAACGTTTCCATGACTACTGGATTAGTTTTCACTTGTCTGTGTTAGCCACCTTCAAATTATTCTGGCCTTAATCAAATCAGTTGTGAAAACTAGAAAATGTAGCAGCTTCCATCTGGCTGTGTTTGTCTGACTGAAATCTTCAGAAGGCCCTTTGGCCTTTGTCAGGTCTAATATATTGTGTGGTTGAAATTAAGATCTCATTGTAATAAATTGTTCATGCATAATTGATACAATTGGGGACTAGTGATGACTTTGTTCTTCTGTCCTTTTTCTTTGTCACACTTTCAAGAGTTCATTGATCACACCTAGTCATGCACCTTAAAGGTTGGTATATTCTACTTTTTCATATATGTGTGTATTGTTTGCTTCGTCTAGACAAAATTCAGTTCAAGGCGGCTCTAGCCATCCATGGGTAGGTTTTCTTTCCTAATAATTTTGCCTATGCAGTGGCCATAAAGCCTACTTGTGATTTCCAACTGCTGTGGAATAGTTAATGTGCAACTTGCACAGGGACATCTTGTGTTTTTCACCCTTATCTAGGAAGGCTTGATATTCAGTCTCACTACTCAAGAGATCAGGGCGATATGCAATATCATTAGAACACATAGGTTCTTGGAACAATTTTCAGCCCTATTCTGAAATCGAATCTGATACCTTCTGAGTCTGAGGTAGACATCTTAACCTCTCAGCCATGGCTCCCATAAGACTTAGTTCCATCTCAGCAGACGAGCAGCGCACTCATTCCCATCATGCTTGCGATCTCCGCTTGTGGGGTTTGTTAAAAGTTTGTGCTGGTCGTCTACCATATCAAGGGAATTTCTGTGACTCTCTTGCATTCTTGTATTGTCCTTGGCAGGTTTCATGACAGTTGAGATGGTGATAGATAACCCCTTCATTAGTCAGATTAGTGGTAGATCACAGGATACCCCAAAGGTGAAAAGAGGAGTTGGCTAGTATGATATCTGACCCTAGCACAACGGCATCTGTGCATTTCCTATCATATGTTCAACAAAATTCACAGTTTAAACTCAAATCATTGTTACAGGCTGTGCTGAATGACATTCGGCAATCATCAGTGAACAAGTAAAAGATCCTTTTTCATGCTTTGAGGCGTATTGGGTATATGGTGCTAGCCCCATATTTTGTATAGACCAATAGGCTCTGAATGGGAGATGTGATCAATATCATGCCAGCTGCTTGTACTTCCCAGAACATTTCTGGCACCCATTTTAGGCTGGATTCGACTTGGGAGTCCAGATCAGTTTTGGAAAAAGTTCATTCTTCTATGGGGATTCAAATACTTCACCATAGAGCACCGGCACATTAGTTGGCCACTTGCTCCAGCAGGTGATTGTCCTTCTCCAGAAACATGTCCTCTGTGAGCTTAATAAGATTCCATGCCATCTAGTACTTCAACTGGATTTCTTGCTTTGCTTTTGGAATTCGTCACGACACTTGGGAGATTGCTGCAAGGGTGCAGTCACTTGTGAAGCAAACAGGACTGCAAGAGCTGTGAGAAAAGGCTGGAAAAAACCAACTGAAGGAGATCCTCCTCCTCCTGGAACATCGGGCATTCTTTGCCAACATTGTCAATGAACATTTCGAACCAAAATAGGCCTTAATAGCCATCTTAGAACTCACGGCTTCAAACTTTCAACCCCACTGGATGAAATGAATGGTCATCATCATTCTTGATTGACAAACACCAGTTTTTTTTTAAAAGTTGGGAAACATTATTTTTTTTGTATTTGGTATATTTTTAATTTACAGACAATATGCCGCAGAAGGGCAGACTGGCTTGATTTCTGCAATACAAGTTCGGCATGCTGGCATTCAGAGGAACAAGAGATGCTTGCTGGCATATCTGTAAGTACTATATTTTTGTTTAAGTACTTTTAAGTTTTAATGTAGAAAAAGTGAATTCTTGCAAATTATGTTATTATATTTTTACATTTGTCATGAATGTTTTATGTATTCTTTTATATGGAAAAGGCTTTGGGCGGAGGAGCACAATTAAGAGGATTCAAGCCCTATCCTAGTGCAAGGAAATGCAACTTAAAGACTAAATTTCATGGCAGGACAGACCAGGCCCAAAGCCTTGACAGGTGGACAGTTAGAGAATTGCTTTGCTGATCCGGCAACTTCTGCAGCTTGTCTTGTTTCAGACGTATTGGTGTTGCCTTTCCTTTGGCGTAAACTAGGCAGGCCAAGAGAGGGATCATGCTGCATGGAAAACACATTTTATGTTCAGTTCAGCCCAGGCTTTGTACTATTTTTGAAGAACTAACACACTATTGTTTGTCAATACAGCAAGGTGCCAGAAAAATGAATAAAACACTTCCGTCTATGATATTGATTCACTGCACAACATTTGGTGAATAAATCTTCATTTTCATCCATTACCCAAACTCCATTTTGCCCATAATCTCTTTATAACCTATGTTATCCTATCCTGTCTTGACATTCAGGTCATCTATCAAAATTGTGATATTGCCATTTCTTTGATTACCTGTAGTACTTTGAAGTTTCATATAAAATTCCTCCTTAACTGATTCACCATTATCATTCGCTAGTGCATAAACACGGATCACATCCATGTTTATTTTCTTTTCTTGTATTATTATTCTTGACCTCACTGCTTCCAGCTCTGTTAGTGCTTTTTTATATTTTGTTTAAATAGCATTGAGACCATTCCCTCATTTTGAGGGGCATTGTCCTCTGTATTTCCAGATAACAGCACTGTTTCACATGTGTTCAGAAGCTTTAGCCTGCTTTGTTCCATCTCGTTACACAAACCAAAAATCTAATCTGATATTTCATTTCGTATACCACTTGTTGCCATTCCCAATTCATATTATTAATCTCTGTCTCTAATTCTCTTCTCCATGTGCTTTAGATGTCTCTCTATTTCTTTTGCCTGTGGGTTTCAGAGAAAGGACTTTATATATGTGTGTATGCGCTCATGCATGTGCATCTGCATCTGCATGTGTGTGTGGTGTACCTTTCATCCGGGAAAGTGTGTGTGTATGCTTATGCACACATGTGTGCATACACTTCCCATATTTACCATCCATCCATCCATCATGTGCAATGCCGATAAGCGTGGGCGGTCATATTTTGCCATCTCACTCGATCACCAGAGTCGTGGATCAGCTTCATGTTCCTGTCTCGACCATGCCACATGGCCAAGCCATCCAGGTATTTAATTCTTGGTCTTCCCCTTGTTCTCTTCCCTTCGATCTTGCCAATTGTTACCAAGTTCTCCAAGTCGTTTCTTCTCATAGCATGCCAAAAATTTTTGACTGTCTACATCTAATGACTCTAATCAGTTTACGATCTTCATTTGTTTCTTGAAGGACTTGTTCATTGGTCTTTCTGGCTGTCCATGGTATTCTTTGCATTTTCCTCAGAAACCACATTTCCTATATTTACGCTTACCAGAAAATAGATTGTATAGTTCCAGTAATGTTTGCGTTGCACATCACATTCACATTTATTTCACAAATTCTTGGAGATGATGTGCCTGTACCCTAAGAAACCTGGAACAGTTGAAAAGACATTTTGAAAATGCTTGTTTTTTCAGCTGGCCTCGTAGTGAAGGGATTACGGATACAGTTCGTAATCCTGCATGCCACGTTCGAAACACAGCTGCAGGAGATTTGGCAGCAGACCACCTTGCGTTGGTTTTTTATAACTCAGTATGGGTGCCTATCATTTAGAAAGCAATGGCAAACTACTAAATGTAAACTTGCCAAGAGGTCACAAACAGCAAAAAAAAGCTGGGGTTGACTGTGAAGTCCTGTAAAGGATATGCAACTAACTTTTGTTTTGTTTTGTTTTATCAAGGTATACCAGGCTGGAACAGATACGGAAAATGCGCTGGGAGTTTGGGAGTGTTTTGCCGCCAGATGTGAAGTATAATATGTGTGAGCAGGAGGTACTTTTTATGTTATTGTTGTGTGTATGTTTGCTTGTGCATGTGCATGCTATAGGGGTGAATGTGTGTGTGGAGGGGAGAGAGAAACAGAGAGTGAACAAAGTTTTATGTATGCTTATTTAACATTCTGCCTGTCTTCCCTTTCACCTATCTATTTGTGGTGTTTTTTGTTTGATTGTAAGTACATTTTAGGTATCCTTCAGACTGCATATTTCATTATGCGAAGGAAAGTCATTAAGTAACATACATTTTATTATAAAGCGCATGGACGAGTATGGACAATGGAAAATCTTGTTTCAGGACACAAAATGGAACTTAAGCAATACCCAATTTAGGGGTCGTTAGGATCGAGCAGTTTGCGCATTACAAAATGGATGCCCCACTATCGACGTGGACTGAGGAAGAACAGTAAGGTATTATTCATTTTTGTGTGTGGTCAGAGGCTTTGAAACCTTGTGAAATCTACAGAAGAATGATGGTTCAGTATGGAGACAGTTGAGTATGAGGCAGTCGATGCAGTGAAAGCACCCAAAGTCTCCGGTTAAGAAAAATTCAAGATGCATAATCTTCTGGGAAAGTCACGATGATCATGTTTTGGGATATCAAGGGCCCTAACTTGGTGCATTTCTAGGAAAGGGGGTGAAACTCGCTACTGCTCCATACAGTGACATGCTAGTGAACCAATTGAAGCCTGTGATATGATCAAAATGCCGGGGACTTCTCTCAAAGGAGTATTGTTGCTGGCTGCACAACAATGTCTGCCATCATAGGCTGTATCATACAGTGGATACACTACGTGCTCGGAAATGTTAGGTGTTGAAACATACCGCATCCAGTCCAGACTTGGCGCCATTGGACTTTCACTTGTTTTAGACCCTTGAAAGATCATTTGAGGGGTTAGCGGTTTGCAGATGACAATGAGGTAATGGAGGCAGTTCAAAGGCCACACCCAATAAAGTTTTTGTTAGAAAGCATCAGCAAGTTAGGGGACAGGTGGACCAAGTGTGTTGCCAGGCAGAGGGACCATGTTGAGAAATAACACACACACAATTTCTGGTTCGCACTATTGTAAAAAAGTTATTTGTAAAAATTTTATTTCTTAACGACATCCTCTCGTAATTAAGCAATTTTGCATGTATAACTAGAAACTGTACTTACTCTTAAGTTAGATAAGGCAATTACAGAGAGAAAGAGTACTTGATATCTCATGTCATGCATCAGAAAACTTATATAATCTTATATGCTTTACACTGCTGCCGTTATCTGTTTATAGGACCAGAGTGACAATTATATCTTTTATTCCTGTAATTAGGTTCAGTGGTTTAATCAATACAATAGGCTGCTGGCAAACTACATGAGGTCAGTTGGAGAAAGTGGAGGGTTAGACCTAACCCAAGATATGAAGCCACCCAAAACCTTATATGTGCTGGTCAGTATGGGTTTTAACATTTGTTAATATATAGGTTTGTGTTAGATCATACACAGTATTGGGGTGATCGTTCTGACAATACTTGGTAAAACAGTTATCCTTACTGCCTCTATTTTATAGTGAACATTAGGAGTGAAACTGCATATCTTTAGGCCCTTCTAATCCTCATTCCCTGTATGTGAGGCCATGTTATTATTTTCCTCATTCAACTTGGTCTCTTGGTTGTTTTTTTTTAGTACAGCCCTATGTATGCGCACATCATTATTCTTTGATCTTGATCACACCATGGCCAAACAATACTGTCACAGCTATTGCATTATGGACACATCCAATACCGTAAGAATACCGCATGACGAGAACACAATAGAAGAACCATCTGCAAATCTAACCATTAGAGAACTCCTGTTTGTGGACGACCAAGCACTAATAGCAAAATCAGAAGCTGAATTACAAGAGCACATGAATAGTCTAAACGAAATGTGTAGGGAACATAACATGAAAATTAGCACAAGCAAAACAGAGGTAATGACTATAACTAAAGAAGAACAAACAACAACAATTCACCTAAACGAACATCGCTTGAAACAAGTAAAGAGTTTCAAGTAGGAAGTATAATATCAAATGGTAGATCAGAAGACGAGATCGAAAATAGGTGCAATAAGGCAAATCAACTACTAAGAAAGCACTTTACAACACAGTCTTCCTACGAACTCTATGCTACCAATGCCAAACCTGGACAATGACAGAAAAAGAGAAAAGAAAAATCACAACAGAAATGAGGTTCCTGAGAAGAATACTCAGCGTATCAAGAGGAGATAAGATCAGAAATGAAGAAATCAGGACTAAAGTGGGGGTTAAAGCAGCACTAGATTTTATTAGAAAGCAGCAAGTCAAATGGTTTGGCCATGCAAGTAGGTTACCAGTCAACAGCATACCACAACAAGCAATGATGTACAGACCAGATGGAAACAGAGGAAGAGATCGACCACGTAAACGTCGGACGGAGGGAATAGCAGAGTCCATGGGAATATCGATATATGAAGCCCATAATCGGGCACTCTCACAATGTTTATACTTCACCTCGACACCTCACTTTCACTTCAACAAAATTGTGACATAGGATGTGTAACTTCTGATAGTCCAACCCATGTAGCGTTGGTGATCATGTCTGTCCACAGCCTTCTGTCTCGTATGCTGCCAATCATTTCTGATGCAATGTTCCTCCACGCCATTATGTCAAACTGTCCAGCATCTTCTCTCTTGGTCTCCCCCTGCCTCTCTTCTCCTCCAACCTTCCTGTTGTGAATAAGCATCTTCTCTCTTGGGGTCCGCCTGCCTCTCTTCTCCTCCAACCTTCCTGTTGTGAATACAAACTCCAGCTTTCCTGTTCTCAAGATATGCCCAAAGAATCTGGACTGTCTTTTTCTGGTGTGTGTAATCAGTCCTCTTTGTGAGTTAACTTCTTTCAAGATATCTTTATTGGTCTTTCTATCCATCTACGCGTTATCACTCTTCTATAAAACCACATTTCTGCAGCTTTCTTATAATTCCTCACTTGTCTGCTAATTGTCCATGATTCACTTCTGCACATCAGGATTGGCTCAATATAATTCTTAAGATATCATTTCATCACTTCGATTGACAAAGATAAATTGCAGAGAATATTCTTCATCTTATGAAATGCACCTTTGCTTGGGCTATTCTACGTTTAACTTCCTTAATATATCTTCCGTCTGCTGTTATTGAAGCACCCAAATACTTAAATGCCTTGACTTATTTCAGATTGGTTCCATGAACTTTGATGTTGTATTTGGGTATACAATTGTTCTTTGCAGTAACCATTACTTCTGTTTTTCTGTTATTCAGACTAAGTCCTTTAGTTTAACTTTCTGTTGCAATTATATCTATCACTTCTTGTAACAGCATTTCATTTTTCAAGTCTCAATCATTGTTGATTATAGAGCTAAGACATTCAAAGTTTGTGGCATGCACAATGTACTCATAATTTCATAATAATTTTTGATAATGCACCATTTCAATTGTATGTTTACATATGTAGAAGCAGAGGAAGTGGAAATATATGATCATTAGATGATGGACAGGGTGGGAATATAAGAGGAGTCAACATTGGATGTGTCTCATCTCATCTCATCATGTTCCTCTTGTACCTTGCGGTGTCGAGGTGAAGTGAAATGTGAGAGTGCCCGATTATGGGCTTCATATATCGATATTCCCATGGACTCTGTTATTCCCTCCGTCCAACGTTTACATGATCGGCCTCTTCCTCTGTTTCCATCTGGTCTGTACATCATTGCTTGTTGTGGTATGCTATTGACTGGTAACCTACTTGCATGGCCAAACCATTTGACTTGCTGCTTTCTAATAAAATCTAGTGCTGTGTTTTGTGTGAACATAAACAGTGCCAGTTATGCTGCACATTTGTCGACCACATATAAATTTGTGTATTATTTGTGCTGAGCCTTTTCATTTGTCCTGCTTCTTCTGTATCTCTTATAATGTTGACTGACTTTCTTTATTACCATAACATTTTTCATTCACTGCGATAGGAACGGCCACATTTTCATCCAGCAACTCTCATTGAACTGAGTCTTAAATCTTTTATTCATTGGTGGGATTTTGTGTACCAAGGTTTCAGTTTTAGAACTGTTTTTAGACCAGAATTAAAAACTATAAAACTCAAAACAAAATAATGATCTGTGTGAGTATGTGTATTGTATATTTCAGCTTGAAGGATTTATCTTATTTCTTTAATTTATGTTGTGTGATTTCTGCAGTATGTACCTAACGAGATGCAGTCAAATATGTTTGTGTCTTCGTTATTCAAAATAATCATCATCATGTAGCAGGTCGTTAGGCAGAACATCGTCCTCATCACGACCCTAAGTGATGTCCCAATGCAGACAGTAACATTGTAAGTGTTCATGTTCTCAGCATGACTTGACCCAGGGAATGTTCTCTGTTCCTCAGGTGCGGTGTGTGGTAGACCATGGAGAATTTGAAACTCAGGATGGGAACACTGTTTTGTTCAAGAAAAACAGCCAGGTTGGGTTTTATCTGAATATCTTAAACTTTTTCATTAGAAAACAGCCAGTGAAATTATTCGACCACATAACTAGGCTACCAACTGACAGTATGCCACAACAAGCAATGATGTACAGGCCAAACAAAACAATGGAGAGAATAACAGAGTCCATGGGAATCTCAATATATGAAACTCAAAAGCAGGTTCTCTCCCGCTGTGTAAGCTTCACCTTGACATTGCAAGGTACAAGAGGAACGAAATGAGATGAGATCTAAACTTTTCTTTGGCTCAGCAGAATTGTATACGTTGTAAAAGTACATCAGTGTGCAGAGCCGATGCTAAACTGTTTGGCAACTCTAAGCAAGACTAACTAGTTGTATTTTGTTGAATCACAGTACCAGCTGTCTGTGTTCTAGGCCTCTCATTAGCTGGTCTAATGTTAGCACCAGATGTCTGTGTCCTAGTCCTCTCTCTGGCTGGTCTAATGTTAGCACCAGCTCTGTGTCCTAGGCCTCTCACTAGCTGGTCTAATGTTAGCACCAGCTCTGTGTCCTAGGCCTCTCACTAGCTGGTCTAATGTTAGCACCAGCTCTGTGTCCTAGGCCTCTCACTAGCTGGTCTAATGTTAGCACCAGCTGTCTGTGTCCTAGGCCTCTCTCTGGCTGGTCTAATGTTAGCACCAGCTCTGTGTCCTAGGCCTCTCACTAGCTGGTCTAATGTTAGCACCAGCTCTGTGTCCTAGGCCTCTCACTAGCTGGTCTAATGTTAGCACCAGCTCTGTGTCCTAGGCCTCTCACTAGCTGGTCTAATGTTAGCACCAGCTCTGTGTCCTAGGCCTCTCTCTAGCTGGTCTAATGTTAGCACCAGATGTCTGTGTCCTAGGCCTCTCACTAGCTGGTCTAATGTTACCACCAGCTCTGTGTCCTAGGCCTCTCACTAGCTGGTCTAATGTTACCACCAGCTCTGTGTCCTAGGCCTCTCTCTAGCTGGTCTAATGTTAGCACCAGATGTCTGTGTCCTAGGCCTCTCACTAGCTGGTCTAATGTTAGCACCAGCTCTGTGTCCTAGGCCTCTCACTAGCTGGTCTAATGTTACCACCAGCTCTGTGTCCTAGGCCTCTCACTAGCTGGTCTAATGTTAGCACCAGCTCTGTGTCCTAGGCCTCTCACTAGCTGGTCTAATGTTAGCACCAGATGTCTGTGTCCTAGGCCTCTCACTAGCTGGTCTAATGTTAGCACCAGATGTCTGTGTCCTAGGCCTCTCTCTAGCTGGTCTAATGTTAGCACCAGCTCTTTGTCCTAGGCCTCTCTCTAGCTGGTCTAATGTTAGCACCAGCTCTGTGTCCTAGGCCTCTCTCTAGCTGGTCTAATGTTAGCACCAGCTCTGTGTCCTAAGCCTCTCACTAGCTGGTCTAATGTTAGCACCAGCTCTGTGTCCTAGGCCTCTCACTAGCTGGTCTAATGTTAGCACCAGCTCTGTGTCCTAGGCCTCTCACTAGCTGGTCTAATGTTAGCACCAGATGTCTGTGTCCTAGGCCTCTCACTAGCTGGTCTAATGTTACCACCAGCTCTGTGTCCTAGGCCTCTCACTAGCTGGTCTAATGTTAGCACCAGCTCTGTGTCCTAGGCCTCTCACTAGCTGGTCTAATGTTAGCACCAGATGTCTGTGTCCTAGGCCTCTCACTAGCTGGTCTAATGTTAGCACCAGATGTCTGTGTCCTAGGCCTCTCTCTAGCTGGTCTAATGTTAGCACCAGCTCTTTGTCCTAGGCCTCTCTCTAGCTGGTCTAATGTTAGCACCAGCTCTGTGTCGTCCTAGGCCTCTCTCTAGCTGGTCTAATGTTAGCACCAGCTCTGTGTCCTAAGCCTCTCACTAGCTGGTCTAATGTTAGCACCAGCTCTGTGTCCTAGGCCTCTCACTAGCTGGTCTAATGTTAGCACCAGCTCTGTGTCCTAGGCCTCTCACTAGCTGGTCTAATGTTAGCACCAGATGTCTGTGTCCTAGGCCTCTCACTAGCTGGTCTAATGTTACCACCAGCTCTGTGTCCTAGGCCTCTCACTAGCTGGTCTAATGTTAGCACCAGCTCTGTGTCCTAGGCCTCTCACTAGCTGGCCTAATGTTAGCACCAGCTGTCTGTGTCCTAGGCCTCTCACTAGCTGGTCTAATGTTAGCACCAGCTCTGTGTCCTAGGCCTCTCACTAGCTGGTCTAATGTTACCACCAGCTCTGTGTCCTAGGCATCTCACTAGCTGGTCTAATGTTAGCACCAGCTCTGTGTCCTAGGCCTCTCACTAGCTGGTCTAATATTAGCACCAGCTCTGTGTCCTAGGCCTCTCACTAGCTGGTCTAATGTTAGCACCAGATGTCTGTGTCCTAGGCCTCTCACTAGCTGGTCTAATGTTAGCACCAGCTCTGTGTCCTAGGCCTCTCACTAGCTGGTCTAATATTAGCACCAGCTGTCTGTGTCCTAGGCCTCTCTCTAGCTGGTCTAATGTTAGCACCAGCTCTGTGTCCTAGGCCTCTCTCTAGCTGGTCTAATGTTAGCACCAGCTGTCTGTGTCCTAGGCCTCTCACTAGCTGGTCTAATGTTAGCACCAGATGTCTGTGTCCTAGGCCTCTCTCTAGCTGGTCTAATGTTAGCACCAGCTGTCTGTGTCCTAGGCCTCTCTCTAGCTGGTCTAATGTTAGCACCAGCTCTGTGTCCTAGGCCTCTCATTAGCTGGTCTAATATTAGCACCAGCTCTGTGTCCTAGGCCTCTCACTAGCTGGTCTAATGTTAGCACCAGCTCTGTGTCCTAGGCCTCTCACTAGCTGGTCTAATGTTAGCACCAGATGTCTGTGTCCTAGGCCTCTCACTAGCTGGTCTAATATTAGCACCAGCTCTGTGTCCTAGGCCTCTCACTAGCTGGTCTAATGTTAGCACCAGCTCTGTGTCCTAGGCCTCTCACTAGCTGGTCTAATGTTAGCACCAGCTCTGTGTCCTAGGCCTCTCTCTAGCTGGTCTAATGTTAGCACCAGATGTCTGTGTCCTAGGCCTCTCACTAGCTGGTCTAATGTTACCACCAGCTCTGTGTCCTAGGCCTCTCACTAGCTGGTCTAATGTTACCACCAGCTCTGTGTCCTAGGCCTCTCTCTAGCTGGTCTAATGTTAGCACCAGATGTCTGTGTCCTAGGCCTCTCACTAGCTGGTCTAATGTTAGCACCAGCTCTGTGTCCTAGGCCTCTCACTAGCTGGTCTAATGTTACCACCAGCTCTGTGTCCTAGGCCTCTCACTAGCTGGTCTAATGTTAGCACCAGCTCTGTGTCCTAGGCCTCTCACTAGCTGGTCTAATGTTAGCACCAGATGTCTGTGTCCTAGGCCTCTCACTAGCTGGTCTAATGTTAGCACCAGATGTCTGTGTCCTAGGCCTCTCTCTAGCTGGTCTAATGTTAGCACCAGCTCTTTGTCCTAGGCCTCTCACTAGCTGGTCTAATGTTAGCACCAGATGTCTGTGTCCTAGGCCTCTCACTAGCTGGTCTAATGTTACCACCAGCTCTGTGTCCTAGGCCTCTCACTAGCTGGTCTAATGTTAGCACCAGCTCTGTGTCCTAGGCCTCTCACTAGCTGGTCTAATGTTAGCACCAGATGTCTGTGTCCTAGGCCTCTCACTAGCTGGTCTAATGTTAGCACCAGATGTCTGTGTCCTAGGCCTCTCTCTAGCTGGTCTAATGTTAGCACCAGCTCTTTGTCCTAGGCCTCTCTCTAGCTGGTCTAATGTTAGCACCAGCTCTGTGTCGTCCTAGGCCTCTCTCTAGCTGGTCTAATGTTAGCACCAGCTCTGTGTCCTAAGCCTCTCACTAGCTGGTCTAATGTTAGCACCAGCTCTGTGTCCTAGGCCTCTCACTAGCTGGTCTAATGTTAGCACCAGCTCTGTGTCCTAGGCCTCTCACTAGCTGGTCTAATGTTAGCACCAGATGTCTGTGTCCTAGGCCTCTCACTAGCTGGTCTAATGTTACCACCAGCTCTGTGTCCTAGGCCTCTCACTAGCTGGTCTAATGTTAGCACCAGCTCTGTGTCCTAGGCCTCTCACTAGCTGGCCTAATGTTAGCACCAGCTGTCTGTGTCCTAGGCCTCTCACTAGCTGGTCTAATGTTAGCACCAGCTCTGTGTCCTAGGCCTCTCACTAGCTGGTCTAATGTTACCACCAGCTCTGTGTCCTAGGCATCTCACTAGCTGGTCTAATGTTAGCACCAGCTCTGTGTCCTAGGCCTCTCACTAGCTGGTCTAATATTAGCACCAGCTCTGTGTCCTAGGCCTCTCACTAGCTGGTCTAATGTTAGCACCAGATGTCTGTGTCCTAGGCCTCTCACTAGCTGGTCTAATGTTAGCACCAGCTCTGTGTCCTAGGCCTCTCACTAGCTGGTCTAATATTAGCACCAGCTGTCTGTGTCCTAGGCCTCTCTCTAGCTGGTCTAATGTTAGCACCAGCTCTGTGTCCTAGGCCTCTCTCTAGCTGGTCTAATGTTAGCACCAGATGTCTGTGTCCTAGGCCTCTCTCTAGCTGGTCTAATGTTAGCACCAGCTGTCTGTGTCCTAGGCCTCTCTCTAGCTGGTCTAATGTTAGCACCAGCTCTGTGTCCTAGGCCTCTCATTAGCTGGTCTAATATTAGCACCAGCTCTGTGTCCTAGGCCTCTCACTAGCTGGTCTAATGTTAGCACCAGCTCTGTGTCCTAGGCCTCTCACTAGCTGGTCTAATGTTAGCACCAGATGTCTGTGTCCTAGGCCTCTCACTAGCTGGTATAATATTAGCACCAGCTCTGTGTCCTAGGCCTCTCACTAGCTGGTCTAATGTTAGCACCAGCTCTGTGTCCTAGGCCTCTCTCTAGCTGGTCTAATGTTAGCACCAGCTCTGTGTCCTAGGCCTCTCTCTAGCTGGTCTAATGTTAGCACCAGCTCTGTGTCCTAGGCCTCTCTCTAGCTGGTCTAATGTTAGCACCAGCTGTGTCCTAGGCCTCTCACTAACTGGTCTAATGTTAGCACCAGCTGTGTCCTAGGCCTCTCACTAGCTGGTCTAATGTTACCACCAGCTCTGTGTCCTAGGCCTCTCACTAGCTGGTCTAATGTTAGCACCAGCTGTCTGTGTCCTAGGCCTCTCTCTAGCTGGTCTAATGTTAGCACCAGCTCTGTGTCCTAGGCCTCTCACTAGCTGGTCTAATGTTAGCATCAGCTCTGTGTCCTAAGCCTCTCACTAGCTGGTCTAATGTTAGCACCAGCTCTGTGTCCTAAGCCTCTCACTAGCTGGTCTAATGTTAGCACCAGCTCTGTGTCTAGGCCTCTCACTAGCTGGTCTAATCTAAGGCTGCTTACTAGTTAATTTAAAGACAGCACTGTCTCTGTATTACTACATCTGGAAAAACAAGAAGAGGGTCATTGCAATTTGTCTTTGAACAGAACAGTTGCCTTGGCATAGTGGTTAGTGCTCTTGCTGACCATATTAGTGGTTCAGATTTAATAAACAGTGGCAGAATTAATTTTTTGGACCCCTGCAGTTTGACCCAGCTTCTTAAAATAATTGTCAGCATGTCCTTGAGAATTGTCTGTGAAGCAAAGGTGGTGAAGAAGAGAACTGGTCAACCCAACCTCATGCCATGGTTTACAATATGTGAGAACCAATGACTTCACACCACAACAGCAGTTTCTACCTTGATCAGGAAAGAGGTGGCAGCTTATTAGTGAAAGCTACCCCTGGGCATCTCGTCTTGTTCCTCTTGTACCTTGCTGTGTTGAGGTGAAGTATTATCAGTGGAAGAGTGCCCATTTATAGGCTTCATGTACTGAGATTCCCATGGACTCTGTTATTCCCTCTCTATCATTTACATGGTTGGTCTCTTCTCGTTCCATTAAGCCTGTAAATCACTACTTATTGTGGAATACTGTCAATTTGTAGCCTAGTTATGTGGCCAAACCATTGTCTGTTAAATGAAAACCTGAACTGAGTGGAAGAAACATTCTAACCCAGGACTAATCTCGGCCTGTCCAATTGATGCTCTGCGGAATGACCTGGTTACACCATAATATGCCTCTCTGCAGATGTGTAGTTCCAGTACCGGTCTTGCACACCCCACTGAGCCTGTAGAAGGGAAGGAGAGCTGTGAAACTCTGTTCCCGAGTAGATGGTACTTCAGTACCTGGTTGAAAGAAGAGTCTACACCGACCTCACTCTGTCCCCGAGTAGATGGTACTTCAGTACCTGGTTGGGATAAAAGTCTACACCGACCTCACTCTGTCCCCGAGTAGATGATACTTCAGTACCTGGTTGGGAGAAATCTACACCGACCTCAGTCTGTCCCCGAGTAGATGATACTTCAGTACCAAGTTGGGAGAAGTCTACACCGACCTCACTCTGTCCACGAGTAGATGATACTTCAGTACCAGGTTGGGATAAAAGTCTACACCGACCTCACTCTGTCCCCGAGTAGATGGTACTTCAGTACCAGGTTGGGATAAAAGTCTACACCGACCTCACTCTGTCCCCGAGTCGATGGTACTTCAGTACCAGGTTGGGATAAAAGTCTACACCAACCTCACTCTGTCCCCGAGTAGATGGTACTTCAGTACCTGGTTGGAAGAAGAGTCTACACCGACCTCACTCTGTCCCCAAGTAGATGATACTTCAGTACCAGGTTGGGATAAAAGTCTACACCGACCTCACTCTGTCCCCAAGTAGATGATACTTCAGTACCAGGTTGGGAGAAGTCTACACCGACCTCACTCTGTCCCAAAGTAGATGATACTTCAGTACCAGGTTGGGATAAAAGTCTACACTGACCTCACTCTGTCCCCAAGTAGATGGTACTTCAGTACCAGGTTGGGAGAAGTCTACACTGACCTCACTCTGTCCCCAAGTAGATGATACTTCAGTACCAGGTTTGGAGAAGTCTACACCAACCTCACTCTGCCCCCGAGTAGATGATACTTCAGTACCAAGTTGGGAGAAGTCTACACCAACCTCACTCTGTCCCCGAGTAGATGATACTTCAGTACCAGGTTGGGAGAAGTCTACACCAACCTCACTCTGTCCCTGAGTAGATAATACTTCAGTACCAGGTTGGGAGAAGTCTACACCAACCTCACTCTGTCCCTGAGTAGATAATACTTCAGTACCAGGTTGGGATAAAAGTCTACACCGACCTCACTCTGTTCCCGAGTAGATGATACTTCAGTACCTGGTTGGGATAAAAGTCTACACCGACCTCACTCTGACAGATGCTGGCCTTTTCAGGGCTCAAGCAACCTACTTGCCAGGGCATTGCACTTTTC
Organism: Cepaea hortensis; assembly: GCA_963921405.1. Lineage (NCBI taxonomy): Eukaryota > Metazoa > Mollusca > Gastropoda > Stylommatophora > Helicidae > Cepaea > Cepaea hortensis. The sequence goes on from OY992881.1 coordinate 49,128,580, forward strand.
TTCTTCTCATCTCGTTCCTCTTGTACCTTGCAGTGTCGAGATAAAGCATAAACAATGCTGGCTTATGGGTTTCATATATCAAGATTCACATGGACTCAGCTATTCCCTCTGTCCATCATTTACGTAGTCGGCATTGCATTTAAGAGTCAAAATTCAGTCGTCCAGAGTATTCACAAGCAACTAACCATGACAGTTTTGTGACTTTTGAGTGTTTTAAAATTTCATTTATACTTATTTCTTGGAAAAGGAGAATCCATATAGTGCTATACATTGGTTTTGTTGGTTTGATTGTCTGAAAATGTCTTGTGGTAATCCTTTGTTGAGGTCGTGGACTGGTCAGACCTTTTAAACACATGTCATTCAATAAAGTGATGGCAACAAATGGAAGCTGTGGAAGCACAATGGCTTGCCTGCTGGCCCGGCAGTCATGTGTTTGAATCCCTGTTGTGGCAGATTTTAAAAACTTGGCCTGTACGCCCAAGTTTACCCAGCCTATACTGGGTATCAGAAACTGTGCTGGGAAGTAAAGGCAGCCAGTGTGATATTTAACCACATCTCCCACACATTGAGTGCAGATTCATCTGTAAAATATGGGGGATAGAACCATATACCCATTATGCTTTGTGTGTGGAAAAGGGAGCTTGTATACCATTTTGGAATGTCTGATGAGCCTTGAGCTTTCCCTATGGCAAATAATGAAACTGATTACAGCTTCTTGATGGCTTATATCAAAGATAATCTATTCCTTTATTGTTTTAAAAAAATGTTATTTGTACGTAGCTATGATGAAAATATGCAGTACTTTTTGCTCAAATCCACTGGTGACGCATACCTTTTCTTTCTCCACAGCATTATCTGTTGCGATCTGAATGTGAACATCTGATAAGGCAAGGAGTGCTGGAGCACATTATCCAGTGAATTCTTTCCTGCTTGTTCAGAAAGCTAAAAACATTTGCCTGCAAATGCAATTTGTGAAAGTGGCTAAATATTTTGCAATTGACTAAGTACACATTTTTTGTACAGTGTTGATTAATTCTTGAATTGTTATATAATCCAGTCAGTCTTTCCTTGTTTCTTGGCATCTAGTTTTGCATCTTAAGTATGTTCAGTGCTTGTGCTGACAGTTTTGACTTTGGTTTGTTGTGTTGAGCAATAGAAGTGGTACATGCTTATTTACTTTGCATCATTGAGCAGATTATCAATGCTGATGAAATTTGGTTGCAACATTTGCTTATAAAATTTCCTAGTGTATGGTAGTTCAGATGGTATGTTACTGTTTATGTATTTTTCTGTATTTGAAGTAATATTTTGTAGTATGTTGTATTCTACTATTTTTGAATAAAAGAGAGGAATGTTGTGCTCATATGTGACAGCTGGTTTTCAAACTCAACAATGATCAACCCAGGCTTGTCCCAAGGTTCTGCCCTTTCTCTAGCCCTCTTAAATGTCTCGACACTCCCATCTTTAGTCTTCCTCATTGTCTAGACTCTTCCCCTGTCTCCAGTCCTCTTCAATGTCTAGACAATCAGGATCACAGGGGAACATCTAAACACCAATGGCAGAACCCTGTTGTACATACAGAGACAAGACTAACCAAGTGTCGCTCAAAGGCTACAGCAAGAAGTGGCTCGGATATCATCTTGATGCAACACCTCACGTCAGTCTTATCCAAAGCTCTCACTTAATAATTGTCAGAAAAGTTGGAGGCCAGGTGGGTGAGTCAAGGGAAGACAGAGAAAATGCAGGACTGTCTGACATCATGGCATGAAGGAACATCAGTATAAGAAATGACTGGCAGTAGTACATGACCAGCGCCACCTGGCGTGGACTATAAGAAAAAGTCAATACACCAATTCCAACAGTAAAACTATGCAGACGTAGCATTAAAAAATCCAGCTGTAAGAAATATTTTAGTGTAAGGTTCAAAATCTAGCATTTAAAGATCACATACAGCAAGGAAAAGTTCATCATCAATGATGATAAATTTCGAACTGCCTGTTTGTTGTGAACAAGGGACTGATTCTGTTGTTGAGCATGCTCTGGCCATCTTGACAATTTCTACCACACAAACTTGCTATGGGTATAGAATTTGTAAAAAGTGAATTGAGAAAGCAAATTTATTGTCAAAAATACTTTATTAGAAAAAACAAAACAAAAACCGTTATAGTCAACATCTGAAATTGTGTCAGTAGTTAAGATCAACAGCACGAAAAAAAATGAACAAGAATATTTGCATTGCCTGTATAATGATTCCAATTCTGGCATCATACATTGGAAATTAAACAGGATAGTTTCTCTATACTAAAGTCTGGACCTTGACAATTTCACTAAAAGAATAAAGCAAACATTTTCTCATTCCTTGAAGACAGAAAAACAACCTACAACCATTTTGTACTTTGCATAAAATGTATCATAAAACCTTATGAATATGTAATATATGTTTTAATGACTGATGATGTAATACAAATATGGAATGTTTACACATTAAAATTTTTCTCCTACTGATTTTCCATGAAATCAAGCATTTTGTTTTGTTTTATCATGATCATTACAAAGTTACAAGATGCATAACTTTACTGGAGCCATCAGTATGTGACAGACAAGGGAAGATGAACAATCTTATATATGCTTATTGTTGAGGTCTGCCTATCATCTACTACCATATGGATGATGACTTTTGGTCCACATTACTTTTAACTCTCTTAATCAAACAATACATAATGTGTGTGAGTGACACTTTCCCCATGAACTAGAGGCTTTGTGTGATGTGTTCTCTTTACATTTGATCAGAGTATACTTTAAAAAAATCTGGCTACCAGTGTAATCAGCTTCTTTGAATATCATACAATTATGATTGTTCACAGTGCTGGTTCTCTTCCTTCCCCCCCCCCCCCCCCCCCCCCCCACACACACACACTCGTGTAAGCCTTGGCACTAAAAGGGTATCGAGTATGCGGGAGTTTGGATTCTGAGTCAAACATATTGCGTGGTCAGCATTGAGTACACCCTTGATTGAGTTATATCTGATTCTGGGTCTTCCAGCTTAATTTCCCTCTAAATGTCAGCATTCTTCATTGTTTCTTCTAATCTAGCCCACTGCTTATCCCAAGCATTGTATTTCACATGTGTGTAACATCTATACTATAATGCACACTTTTTTTGTACCCCAATCTTCTCTTTCAAGTAATGTGTACATGATAATCATAAAATAATTTGTTTTAAATTTTCCTCCTCAAAACCTATTTTAAGCCTTAAAAAATAAACAGCTGACTGATCATTATGTTCCAAGGAGCAACTACCCAAGCCTTATGCCTCGAACTCTTCTATACTCGCTACAGCAGTGGTTGTCACCCTTTTTTTGCCCATGCACCCCTTCACCATATGTTCAGAATGTCATTCCCCCCCCCCCTTTTTTTTTTCTTATTTCCTCCCTATAAATCTCCCCCCCCCCCCCCACACACACACACAGTATACATAACCCGGGAAGGTTAACCCAACAGTTTAGAACCACTGTGCTACAGTTTTTACAATTTCCTGGGCTTTCAATTGCACTTCAGATATACAAATCCTGAATCCTGATGTCTTGTTTCCATATATTCACCACCCATTCTTATCTCGCACTTTTGCTTCCAGCCCAATAAATGAGGTACAAATCTAACCACCAGTAAAACCTGCACACTATACTCCAGTGCACATTATAGTCAAGACTTCACACTAACAATTTTCCTCTCTTGTGATTTAGACATCCTCCATGTTTGTCACTGGTAGCGAATTGTTGTGTTAAAATATCAAATAATTCCACATTTAGTTTGTAACCTCCCCTCACAGCCTGAAGAATATCTCAGACGCCAATCACAGAAGTCATGTTTGAAAGGTGATTGAATATAATAAACCATTCTGTAGTATATTCAGCAAATGCAAATACTTGCCCAAACTAGGAATATTTGCAAAACTTGTGACAAAACTGGATCTCACATGTTCATACAACATTACAATGTGAAAGACATTGAGAAATGGTTCTGCAAAATCTTAAGACATCCACTGTCTACAGCCGGCAGCAGCGTGGACCAATTCAGCCATCTAATACATTGAGTTATCAACACAAATAGTCCACAGTCATTAGAAATATATGGATAAAGGATCTGATTCAAACCATTAACAAAGGCACAAGTATAACAATCCTCTTTAAGATAGAGTTTGTTTGTTAATAATTGACCACCACAAACTATGACCTATAAAACAGGCTCCAATTTGCAGCTTTATTTCCTGTAATGATCTCTTATCAGTCATATAGGACAAGCCGTGGTAGTGTAGTAGCTAGATGCTTACTGAGATTAGGCCTAGGTTGGTCATGTAGCCTCCTCGGGTTTCAGATATTTTTTAATTTTCAAGAGACTAACCCTAAGTCCAGGGGGAGAAAACTCCAGATAAATAAAAAAAAAGACATATTTTCAACGGTATAGAAGGAAGCCACAAATTTATTCCTTGTGAAAAAGTATAAACAAAGATGAATAGGTATCTTTGACAAAGTTCTTAACAAGCTTTTCTAGGTTGAAATAAATTGAAAATTTGTGTTACAAAATATTACATTTCGATGACTTTATAAGTGCATGGAGAGACAATAGGCTGAACTAGATACAACTTCAATATTTGAGGAGGGAGCACATGAATATTGGTCTTGGATAAGACTTGTAGTTTTTATGAAGTACAGAGATGGTGCATGATTTGTTAAGTTTCCACTATTAAACACAAAATGGAAGCAATACAAAATAATATACAATCTGACTGAAAAATTACAAAAAAATGACAGGAAAAGATCATACACCCAGAAAAAATATGACTCAGTCATAGACAAAGATTAATGGTGGCTGGATATAGAGAAACTATGAATGACTAAACAGATGAGTCCATCTATCATGAAACCAGATTAATTAGGCGGCTCCAGATATGAAAACAAGTCTAGGTAGCAGTGAGAAAATGCAGGTATTTATTTTGTAGATTCTGGGTACAATAGCAACAATGGAGCAGATAGAAAGATGACCCGGGTAGATTAACCTGGTCAACAAATGCCTGACAAAGTCGGATGTCGGCCGAACAGTGCAAATAACGCAACTCTGCTGTAAACAGGCATATCGCAATTATGTCTAAAAATCTCCAGGCGAATGTAGAAGAAGAAAGATAACAAACTAGATTTAAGTGTACTGGGTTTTGTTAACGAGACATTGACCACTGATAATGAAGAGCAATGACGCTTAGTGCAATCTTACAGGCCAGAAAGATAAACATCAAATGAGGTCATAATTAAATTACTTGTTGAAGCCAGCTGTTCTCAAATGTGAAAACAGTGTCTTTAGAGATGTATACAAGAGCTCAGGTTTTACAGTTTCTTGATGAAGTGGGGAAACAAAAGCATGTGATATTTAATTAAAGCACTGAGAATTAATTTCAAGATTGAAATAAATGTATCTTCTAAACAGTCTCTGCAGCAAGTCACAAATGATCGGTTCAATACTTCAGGTTTGCTAGCCAACTAAGTAGGTGACAGCCAGAAGATCAGCAATAAGTCTTTTATGTGTGCAGGTAAATTCTGGCCTATACAGTAACAATAACGAGAAGTGGGCTTGAATCCCTGCCTCACATACCATGGGATTTGTGCACACCTTGGTAAGCCTTAAGGTGTACCAACATCCTGTCTGTAAATCATGTGGTGGTTGCTTTGGCAAGCAGCCCTTGTTCACCAACCCCACCGGCACACACCAGTAATGGTGCAGATTCCATAATGAAGACAACAATGAAACAGAGAACATTAATATTGATTTCATGTGACTGGGTAGGCCAGAATTCTCCTATACACAATGGAGCAGTTACTGAGATTTCATAATCAGCAATGAATTCTATCTTGTATTTACAAGCCAACAAGATTTCAGCTTTCATAATCAGCAATGGATTCTAACTTGTGTTTACAAGTCAACAATTTCAAGAGTAACCTAGGAGAAATTATCAACATGATTGCATCCAATGTTTTGATCTTGTAGACAACAAACTGGTGTGTATACACAGGTACAATTCTAGCCCATCCAACCATAATAAAATAACCCACATGCAAGTTACATTTCAAGGAAATTCACGTCCCATTTTTCGGGGTTATCCAACTGAAAGCACATCATATTTGTTTCCAGCTAACACTTAGTGCAAACAGTGAAATATTATTTCTTTGTGAATATATGCAAACCTGAAGAAGAGGTTAGAAACTTCCTAGAAACATTTAGTTTATTTAACCGTGACTGGCCAGAATTTGCCCTTAACGTCACATATGAGGTACAGTTGCTGACCTTTCCTGATCAATTTACTAGTGTCACAGACTGAATAAAAACCATTCGTAAGGGGTGTTTTATTTGCTGAAAAGCTTCTATTTAATAAAGATAGATTTTGTACTGTGTACATGTTAATCAAACACACACACAAAACTCCAGTGATTATGTACAAGGCAGAAAACTGTCAAAACAATCACCTAAATTCAAAACAACCAGCTAAATTTGCCATTGTTAACAAAGGCCATTTTGTGTCGCCTGAGGCATCCATAAGAAGCAGATCACATGAAAACATTAGTCACAAACACACTGAGTGTTCTATTTTTTTCCTGTACAAAAATAATTCAGCAATTCAGATTTACACAAAATAACACACATTTATAAGAAAAATATTGCAAAGTCTGCCAATCACTTCAAGCTTATCTAAATATTGTGGTTTCTTTTGGTTAAACCGATGTGCAATGACTTGCGAACAAAAGCCTGTACATAACATTTACAGTTTTAGCTCAGTGAGTGTATTTACATGTGCTTCTGCCACATGCGAACAGTCTCAAACACCAGTGCCAATGTCAGTCCATTATGTATAGGTTTGTGTGTCCATAAACTCATTTTATACCAAGGGACTCATTCACAAGATGAACAATGGCCACAACCAGATAATCTTCTTGACTCATTCTGCAGCAAAAGAAACTCATATATACTACAATGACTGCAACCAAATAATCTTGACTCTGTAGCACAAAACTCATACAAAGGACAATGACCAAATAAACAAGCTTTTGACTCAAAATTATGTACCTTAAAACTCATACACAGGACAATGACCAAATCAAATAATTTTCTTGACTCAAGATTCCGTACAGAACTCATACATACACCATGGCCACAACCACTTAAGGCATAAAATGCAGTCACTTAATGCGGGACTTGCCTCGTCTTACAGATGCGGAAACTGACAGAGATTGTCACTCTCGCACTGGACTATACAGTCATCAGCGGTGCTGTCAGGTACCTCCCCAGCGGCACAATTCTATAGTCCTTCAGGACTGAAAGAGGCCTACTATTACTATTCTGAACCACAGAACTTGTACACACAACAATGGCCACAACCAAATAATTTTTTGACTCAATATTACGTACCATAACACAGGACAATGACCACAATCAAATAATCTTGATTCATGATTCTGTACAGAACGCATACATTCAAGATGGCCACAACCACTTAATCTTCTTGACTTATTCCAAACTTGTATACACAACAATGACGACAACCAACATTTTCTTGACTCAAAATTCTGTACCAAGAAATTCACCATATGACAAACAGTAACATGTCAAACAGACAGTTACTCCATTATTTCAAATTTCTCTAATGAAATCTGGAAGTGTAATGGTTGTGTATGGAGCATGTGATCAACATATTGTTACTAGCTTAGGACTGCTTGGGTTAGATCTGGACTGTGCTGATGACACTGGCCCCCCCCCCCCTCCCCGAATCGCCTACCCCACATAGATACATGAAATCAGATGCAGCTAAACACACTTCATAGGAGGTCACAATAGGTCTAACAATTAACAGGGTTAATTAACCAACAAATTGATAAAGAAAAAAATCAAGCATATGACAATCAAATCTCCCTTGGTGAAACCTCACTTCAAGAGGTGAAATCATTAACCTATCTAGGTAGCAGTGTGGAGAAAGATAGCGGAGCAGATATTAAAATAAGAATACAAAGGAAGAGGAGTTTTCACAGCACTAGGAAATATGTGAAGTCAACAGAAATGAAAAGGAATACCAACTTTAAATATTTAACTCTACTGTTGAATCACTGGCTCTGTGGCGAGGGAGTTATGGACGTGGTCCGTAATCCCTCATACCGCGTTCGAAACACAGCTGTGGGTAGTTTGGAAGCAAACCACCTAGCGTTGGTTTTTCATAAAATGGTGTGAGTGCCGGTTTTTCATAAAATGGTGTCAGTGCTGGTCGTTCAGAAAGCAATTGCAAACTACTGAAACTGAATGGAAACTTGCCAAAATATCACAAACAGCTAAAAAAAATGCTGGGGTTAACTGCGACGCCCTCTAAAGGATATACAACTAACCTAAACTGTTAAATCAGCATGGCTGCATGGATCAGAAACATGGCAAACTAAAACAATACAAATAAACTACCATATTCAGTAACTGGTGCTTGCACAGAATAGAAGCATTAACATGATATGACTGAATCACTAATGTAGAGTTTATAGAGAGAACTAGACACATTCCTGGGAATCAAGAGCTGAGAAAACCTAATAACAGTATAACTAAAAGTCTTCCCAGTAGGGTGTTGGGCCTTCACATATTCTAGTTCATGGTATGAAGTGGGTGAGCACTTTCCTTACTCACTACCTGTCCCTCCCAGACAATTCCAAGAAAACAAAGTTATCCAGTGTCCCTATTAATAGGTTCACCTTAGTAACTAACTAACTAGGTTCCCCTGTGTGTTACCACAGCCCATAAGCCAAGCAAAGAATAGTAACACAGCCACCTACACGCATGTCAAAGAGGCCACTAACAAGAATTAGCGTGGCACTGGCTGCCTCATCCCATAGAGACTTCAGCTGCAAAATCCACTATTTACGAACAAATCTACGAAGTACTTGAATGAATCACAAAGTAATGAGAAGTAGATTGTGAGCTTTACTGGAACATGATTACAAGTAGCAGGAAAAGCTCAACAGTACAACCCCATTATGCTATTTGTAATCATGTTCTAGTAAAGCTCACAATCTACTTTTCGTTATTTTGTGATTCATTCATTGCCTTTTTAAGCTTTACTGCAGTTCCTCTTATTCTTGTTATACAAAGTACTTGGCATGATATGAATGGTGGGGCCTATACTTCATTGGGAGATGAAAGACAGCAGAAACAGAACTGGATAAGGCTGCCTCAGCCAAATTAGGCTGTACTGGTCAGAAAAGAAAAAATATTGTCACTGCTGGGGACTGAACCCAGACTGCCTTGGCAAGCAAGTACACGAACCACTTAGCTACTACTGCTCCATATTATATCTTAGTCTTAAATTGAACTTCCTCGATCTTTCATAACTGCCATGTTTGCTGAACTGATCGTGTTTGTTTACATACCGTACAGATCTTAAGAGCTTTTCCTATGAGGCTTTCACTATCAGAGTAAATTCGTGAACCAGTTGTACAAAAGATGAATGTCTGTTTAAACAGGATGGTGTCATATGAAAGCGTCGTTAGCATAAATCATGAATCGTTTATACAAAGATCTATGTTGGTTATTTAACTTGTATGTTACCAATGTCATTATCAGAGTGAATCATGAACTAGTTGTACAAAACAGAATATATGTTGAAATAGTTGTACAAGGAATGTCTTTTGTTTGTTTAACCTGTAGAATACAATTAAAGTGTCATTATGTGTATATACGCGTGCGTGTGCATGAGAATGAGAGAGAGGCACAGAGAGAAAAAGAGAGAGTGCACAAACTTGATTTTAAAAAGGTTAAGAATTTGGAGCACGAGGCAACTACATTTTGCCGTAACACTTCCTACACTTCATCTTTCACACACTAACTACATCTGAGAAGTGTGCAAGAGAGAGATAGAGAGAGATAGAGAGAGAGAGAGACAGACAGAAAGAGAGAATGCACATATAAAATAGTTAAGAATTGGGAGCATGAGCTAAGTACATTTTGTTGTACCACTTCCCATAGCTCATCTTTCACACACTAACTAAATCTTAAACATTGTGCATACAGAAAGAGATATCAGAATAACTTGAATATTTATTCATAAATCATCATCGTATGCATGAAGTAAACAAATAATGAATGGAAAATTTGGGGGTGGGAATATATAAATACCGTATATATTTATTAAATATATATGATATATTGTGTACATTTATATGAAACACATGTAATAAAATTGTATTTTGAAAGATGTGCAAAGTATACTGCTTAGAAAAACATTGATGATTGGAGTTTGTAAGATATGCTGCTCTGCAAGTTGTCAAGCTCTGCAGTGACCTGTTGATTGTATTGCTGTCTAAGATTATTAAGAAAAACTACACCCTCGCCTAGTATGTTTAATTAGCCTCAAATAACATGCTTTGGACACTGAGCAGTACGAACCAATGAGTGAAAACTGACCTATAATGTGACAAATGATACATCACTATCAACGCACAAACATAACCGCCTGGACTTCAATTCCTAGTTATAGCATCTTTTTATTTTTAACCAGCAGCATACAGGCTAAGATGTTTATTACAACTTTGATAATTTGAATAACATTGTTTTGAACTTTGATAATCCCTAGATTAAACACTAAACATGGATTTTTTTTCATAACTGATAAAAATGATTTGAAGGCAGAAATGCCACAAAGGTGTTATAACAACTAGCATTTTCAGAAGATTGTCTAGTACTTATTTGATAAGGCTTGGTCAATCCCTACAGTCACAATGGTTGGAAACAATAAAATCCAACCACAGCTCTACTTACTCTGTTGCCCCACTTTTACCTCCGGGCCTAGAGAGTTCTGCAGACGGTCCAACAGTGGCTTTAGATGATGATGTCCCTCCCATGTACACTTCATCTTCTGTCCTTTATCCCCCATTGGAGCATAGGCCATCAATCAACCCAGGCCAGGCCATCCTATTTTTTCTCCTGCAGATCCTCTCCATATTATTTATCCGTTTCTAATCCTCTTCTCCATGCGATTTTAGGTCACTCTATTCCCCCCCCCCCCCCCCCCCCCCCTTCCCAGTCAGCTCCAGAGAAAGGACATTCTGATCATCATCATCATCATCCAGTGCCTTGCTGGCCAGCGTCGGCGGTCATGCTTCTCCACAGATTGCGAGCTCTGATGGTATGGATCAATTTGTGTGTTGATTCCCTTCCATGCCATAACAGAATCTTCTCACACTGTATCTCTCTTTCCACAAATCTTTTCTAGCACAGCACACACTGTCCTCATGTCTTGATTTGCTGGAATCTGTATAGTTCTCTCCCTAACCAGTTAATACATGTTTCTAGTTTATTTGTAATTGTTTTAATGGTTCTGTGTTTCTGACTCATACAGCAGTACCGATTTAATGTTAACATTCAATATTCCAAGTTTGGTACTAGTTTTCATTTATTTACAATGTACAATTTTTTTTATTTGTAAATGTTGTGTCCTTTGCAGGATGTTGTGACCAACCTCAACCCCAAACTGATTTACCAGGCAATGTTATGTTCATCAGTTTGCCATTACTTAATGTTAAATCATGACTTTTCTGTGGCTATGATAAGTAGTCAGTTGTTATCTGACCTAGAGTGATATGTTTCAGTGTATAGCATTAACTTTAAAATAAGCTACTTCAGGAAGTTATAGTCCTGCCCTCTCCTGTTCCAAAAGTGGTAGTTAAGATACCTAACTATCTCAGATAAGGGTGAAACAACTGAAGCTCCCAGTACATGCTGAACATTTTATAGACCCCCTCAGCAGTTTGAAATCATAATGAAAAGGACACAGCCCTGACACCATGCCAACAAGTAGAAAGGCTACCCACACTAGAGTATTTGTAACAAGTAAATGTCTTAAGCTTATGTGGAAGTCAAGAGGAAACCACCACATTAATTTCTCAAGAATAAGTTCACAAAACTAGATATTTAATGAAGTGACACGCTAAAAAACTTCATATAAGTTTTTAGACTGAAAAGCTGGACATGGCATCGTCAACCTCCTGTTTTCAGTGTTGTGTGGAGGAGAAGAGAGAAATAAATACCACATGAATTCTTTGTGCATCACCATCACAACTAAAATGTTTCATCAACTCTTTCTCTGATGAGCTTCCAGATGCCCTCACTGAGATCCTGAGACAGCTGAGATACCAAAGGCTGCAGTAAATCCTTTGTTGCTGTCAGGATGGCACCTCTGTTGCCCTGAATTGATGCTTCTTCAGATTTGCCATTGGCTGTGGATGAAGATGTTTTGCAGCTGTCAAGAGGGGCTCCATCTGTATGTGGAGCATGGAATGTTTCAGTTTGAGAACCCTGAGGCACTGACGATGTTGATGATGATTGTAGATGTGATGAAAGAACACTAATGTTTTTCTGAGATGGACTAGGTGTTCTGCTGGCCAAGTCTGTGATAATGTCTTTAGCTTCATGAAACACTTCTCCCATCATGGCCAGAATTTCTTGTGAATGTTCATCTGTTCGGCCATCGACCTGAATAAAAGACACATTTCCACGAATTAGACAAAGAATACAAACAACTGAAGTTGCATTTTCCAGTTTTGAACATTGGAGGATGAAACATCAATAACATTAGATATGCAGATGATACAGTATTGATTGCAGACAATGAGCAAGACCTGCAACATTTAGTAGATGCGGTTGCTACACACAGTGAAAAACTAGGGTTATAATTAAATTGTAAGAAGACACAGATTATGGTCGTCACTAGAAATAAGGAAATACCACAATGTAATATACAAGTAAATGGGAATATTCTTAAACAAGTGAATCAGGGAAATACCACAATGTAATATACAAGTAAATTGGAATATTCTTAAACAAGTGAATCGGTACCGGTACAATTATCTTGGAACAGTCGTAATATCTGATGGAAGATGCCTTGAAGGGATTAGAAAATTAAGGTAGCCTTTTGTAAGATGGAAAACATACTGACCAATAAAAAGATGTCACTTGAAACAAGAAAAAGTGTTGAGTTATTACATAGAATCTGTGCGTTTGTATGGATGAGAAGCGTGGACAATGAGCAAACAGGCTGAAAAATATCTGCTGGCTGTGGAAATGTGGTTTCTGAGGAAAATACAAAGAAAAGAATACTATGGACAGTTAAAAAAACCATTGACCAAGTCCTACAAGAAACACATAATCGTAAACTTATTAGAGAAATTAGACGCAGACAGTCAACATTTTTTGGTCACATTATGAGAAGAAATGCATCGGAGAACTTAATGACAACTGGCAAGACCAAGGGGAAGAGAACAAGGGAAAGGCAGAGAAGTAAATACCTGGATGGTATTGCGATGTTGCATGGCCGAGACAGGAACAAGGAGCTGATCCATGACTCTGGTAATTGAGTGAGATGGTGAAACATGACCGTCCACGCTTATCAGCGTTTCACATAATGATGATGAACACTAACAAATATGTGTAATTTAATACCTACAAATGTGTGTACTTTAACACCAACATATACATGTAATTTAATACCAACAAACATCTGCACTTTAATGTATAATATTTTAACACCAACAAATGTGTGCATTAATACTAACAAGTATGTATGTTTAACACTAAAATAAAGAAATAAGGAAGGCAAATTGTGAATTTAAACAGATACCACATTACATTTTTTAAAAATCTAAACATTATTCTTCAACAATAATATATTGCTGAGAGATCTTTAGTTAAATCTACCTGATATTGGCATATTATTTGCAGACAACTCTGTATTTACTCACCTGTGTAAAGAGATCTTTCATCGAAAATAACTGTGATCGAAAGTTGTTCAGTACAAGCTGGCAATTGCTAACAGACACTGAAATTAAGGGAACCAAGAATGTAACAGAGATCAAGTATGAATGAAACAATCTTCATCCAGCTCAAACATTATGCAAACAAGAACTGGAACAAGTGTACAATAATTACCTTAAAACAAAAGGGATTATAATAACGAAGACAAACAATAGATTGCACTATTTATTGCCTGGCATGTTTTGCTGAATCTCGTCAGGTGCATTCTGCAGAAATCACACAACATAAACTAAAGTGATTAGGTAAATCCTTCAAGCTGAAATATACACATATTCACATAGTAATTTAAATTGTCTACCACGGTAATTTTAAACTGACTATCATGTCTTTCTGTTTGCACAAGGCTGCCTTCTGCTGATTAATGCCAGTTAATTGATTCAGATTCAGAAAAGGGATTATTTTAGTATTACTGCGAGGAAGACTATATTACCAGACTGAGGATTACAAGACTTCAGACGCAGCCAAGCAGTGTTCAGGCTAGAATTGGTAATTGACTTACACAAGATAAAAATCCCTAGTATTACAAGAGATTTACCCGTGTGTTACAAGAGATTTACCCGTGTGTTACAAGGGCCTAGCCATAACAGAAGCAAGGAAAAATAGCATTGTAACCTACCATGCATGTCACAGGAGACACCTATGGAGCAAGAGACTGGCCACCTCATCCTGTAGAAAACTTTAGCTACAAAATCCAATCAAACATGAACAAGTCTACAAAGGGCTGGGCGTGAGTTGGTTGAGAGTTTAAGCTCCACTGGGGGATGAAAGGCAGCAGCAGCAGAAGAAGAAGAAGAAGAAGAAGAAGAAGAAGAAGAAGAAGAAGAAGAAGAAGAAGAAGAAGAAGAAGAAGAAGAAGAAGAAGAAGAAGAAGAAGAAGAAGAAGAGGATTAGCAGAAGTTAGAATACGTGTCTCAAACATAATCCACGCTGGACTGATTTTTGCATGTGGGTTGGCTTTTCCTATTACCAGTGTCCCTTGCCATCTGGCGAACCCACTCTGACTTCAGAGGTATTTGTAATTTATATCCCTAAGTCAAGGACGAGAAGTCAACATTTGAGTCCAACGGGCCCCACTACGTCGCCATCAGCACACCGGGAGTTTAAGAGAGCATCTTTATCCATATGTGCAAGACTGGTATCCTGACCCCTTCAGAAACTGGCTCCTTATATAATTATCTTCAATAACACAGCATGACTCACAGAGACCACATGTCACTTCTTCTTTAACACAATAATTATTAATTCTTCAATAATATACCATGAGATCACGTCACTTCTCTTTTTCAATAATATACCATGAGACCAAATTTCACTTCTCTTCTTCAATAACACACCACGGCTTACAGAGACCATATGTCACTTCTCCTCCTCAATAACACACCACGACTTACAGATTCCACATGTCACTTCTCTTCTTCAATGACACACCATGACTTACAGAGACCACATTTAACTTCTCTTTTTCAATATCATACCATGGCTTACAGAGACCACATGTCCCTTTTCTTCTTCAATAATACACTAAGACTTACAGAGACCACATGTCACTTCTCTTCTTCTGCCTGTCATCTCTCAATGGAGTACAGGCCATCAACCAACTCAAGCCAAGCAATTTGTAGACTTGCTCATGACTGGCTGGATTTTAGTTTTCTACGGGATGAGGTCAAACTGTCATTTACTGCCATTACAGTACCTTGCGGTGTATGACAGGGGGGTCTTGAGCCTGAGGGATTAAGTTAGAGCTGTCTTTTTGCCCCTAACAGAAAAAAATCCACAACTCACTGAGGATTTGAACCCGGGTCTCCCAAAGGAAAGTCCAGCATTCTAGCCACTCAGCCAGCTTAACAATTCTAATTCCAACCTTCTTATACACGAAAAACCACACATAATTGCGAAACCAAAAGAAAAAAAAAAAATTCAAGATTATTACCATTTCTGGTGTCTGCAGGGAGAATTTTCCATGCTAAGGAATAAAGCACTTCTTGCCTAAGAGTTGCCATGCAGTGTTGAAAGGCTGTGTTGAACACGGCCCAGTCTGGAGAAGCTGTCAGCCCAGTCTGGAGAAGCTGGCTTGCCTGTCAGTCCAGTGGAGCACTGGAGAAGCTCACTTGCCTGCTGGCCCAGTGGAGCACTGGAGAAGCTCACTTGCCTGCTGGCCCAGTGGAGCATTGGAGAAGCTCACTTGCCTATCGGCCCAGTTGTCATGCATTTGAATGGTCATTGAGGCAGATTTTCGAAACTTGAATTAGGCTGCCAGGTTGAGCCAGCCTAAAATGGGTACCAGGAAATATCCCAGGAAACAAAAGTGGCCAACATGACACTGACCACTTCACCCATCAAGTTGGTGTCTAGAAATATGGGGGGTAGCAGCATATACTCAATGTGTGTCAAGGCGTATAACAGGAAAGTCCTGTAGAAAACGTAAGTTGCAACATCCAGATGATCAAGAATAAGCCTACAAGGACTTTGTATCAGTTGGTTTATGCCTATATTCCACTGGGTGATGGAATACCAGAATAACCGTGTAACTACCAGCAGTGTAGTAGTTCACTACGTTTAGTGAGTCTCCGTGGTGAGTGGTCAAGCCGTATGACCCGGGCTCTGAAGGTTGTGGGTTCAATTCCGGGCCATGTCCTTCGAAATTTTTCGGAGACTCCTGTGGGTCGTCACTAGAGCTACAGAGGTCGTGCTATGTGCGACGCTTTCCGCGCTGCGGAAAAGAGACAGAGCCATATGGGATAAAAACCCGGTGCAATGAAGTCGACTCTGTCAACTTTTAAGCGACTCTTTCACTACATTCATAACTTACGTACATTCAGTCACCTTACACTTACCTGGATGACATGATGATGATGATGATGAAGACAGCTGCAGAACAAGTCTAGATTTATCAGCTTGAGGCACAAGTGGGGCAGTGGTGTTCCTGAAAGCAAAGTTTTATGTGATAAGTAGATACAAAGAAGAGCACACAAAAACCATCAAATGGCATTCCTTGAATACACTGTTGCTATAAAAATGGCACACTATCAACATCATTATTATAATCAACTAACCTATTAGCTCTATATGCAACATCATATCAACTCCACATGCAACACAGGACTATACCCATAGAACTGAACTGACTTCTGTCTTATATTATTGTGTGCAGTCATGTTCAAGTAATACAGCTGTAGAACTGACTTCTGTCTTACATTATTGTGTGCAGTCATGTTCAAGTAATACAGCTGTAGAACTGACTTCTGTCATACATTATTGTGTGCAGTCATGTTCAAGTAATACAGCTGTAGAACTGACTTCTGTCTTATATTATTGTGTGCAGTCATGTTCAAGTAATACAGCTGTAGAACTGACTTCTGTCTTATATTATTGTGTGCAGTCATGTTCAAGTAATACAGCTGTAGTACTGACTTCTGTCTTATATTATTGTGTGCAGTCATGTTCAAGTAATACAGCTGTAGAACTGACTTCTGTCTTACATTATTGTGTGCAGTCATGTTCAAGTAATACAGCTGTAGAACTGACTTCTGTCTTATATTATTGTGTGCAGTCATGTTCAAGTAATACAGCTGTAGAACTGACTTCTGTCTTATATTATTGTGTGCAGTCATGTTCAAGTAATACAGCTGTAGAACTGAACTGATTTCTGTCGTATGCCTGTGTTGCAGTCTTGTCCAAGGATGATAGCTATAGAACATAACTGATTCCAATCTTAAGCTATTTTCTGCAGTCTGTTCAAGGACTATCAATATAGAACTGAACTGATTCTATCTTAAAACTGTTTTCTGCAGTTTGATAAATGGAATATAGCTAGAGAAAAGAACTGACTTCTGCCTTTAGCTATAATTTCTGCAGTTTAGTTCAAGGCCTATCGCTATAGAACTGAACTGATTCTATCTTAAAACTATTTTCTGCAGTTTGATAAATGGAATATAGCTAGAGAAAAGAACTGACTTCTGCCTTTAGCTATAGTTTCTGCAGTTTAGTTTAAGCTCTGAAACTGAATTTACTTGTATATTGGGCCATTTTCTGTCCTTTTGTTTCAGAGATTTGGGTTGAACTTTGTAACATGGTTTAGAACAGTGGTTCTCAACCTTTTTGGCCCATGCACCCCTTCACCATATGTTCAGAATGTCATTTCCCCCTTTCGTATTTCCTCCCTATAAATTCCCCACTACATAGTATACGTAAAAATGGAAGCTAAATTTAATAACACATACTAGAACAAATCTAGACGTCTACATAAAAAGTGATTTGTGGGTCTACTTACGTTATAAAACAAATTTCAGAAGGGCGAGAAGTAAAGTATGGAGGGAAAACAATATAAAGTAATCGGTTCTTGTATTATCATGATCTTGAAATAATCTTATTTTCCTCCCTGGAAACCCTAAAATTCACCTCTAGGGGGGAATTCACCTCTAGGGGGGAATTCCCCACTGGTTGAGAACCACTGGTCTAGAACACGTTTTTCTGCTCATTCATCCCTTTCACCACATGTAAAAACATCATTCCCCCTCTTTATGAAATGGATTCAAAAGGTCTATTTAAAAGTAAACATTCTTATTTTATATTAATTAGGGGTGTACCGGATTTCGGCTCCGGCTCCGGCAAATCCGGCCATTTTTACAAATCCGGCTTCGGCTCCGGCTCCGGTCCAGTTTTGCCGGATTTAGGCCGGATTTGTGTTGCCTAGTCACGTGAATTTTCTGTACATGTTTCATGAGGCCACGTTGAATTTTAGGCAATAGCACAGTAGCACTTCCGGTTTACTATTTCTCGCTGATGTAAATAAGAATTTTAAGAAAAAAACACTCATTTTGAATTTTAATGGTGCATTACTTCATGAGTTTGTGGGACTTGAATATTTATTTTCGTAAATTTCTTTGGTCTTGCCCATAAAATAAAATGGCATCAAAATCTAAGTCATACAGCGCTGTTTGGGATTACTTCAAGGTTAAAGACGATGATTCAGCGAAGGTAATATGTAAGTTGTGTGACAAACAGTTATCGCGTGGACGATCAGATCGCCCCAAAGACTTCTCAACATCATCAATGCAGACCCATTTGCGATCGATGCACAAGAAAAGCTATGACGAAATGATGGAAAAGAAAGCATCACTGAAGGCCAGTGTATTGGCGACCACATCTATGATGAATCTGGGACCGTGTTTGCACAAAGCAAGCAGCAGTACCCAGCAGTCAATTGTGCAGGCATGGGACCGGGCCAAAATTTGGGACATCAACAGTCCCAATGCTAAACGCATTCATGCTGCCGTAGCCCGAATGATAGCCATAGATATGGAGCCTTTTCAAGTAGTGGAACGACCAGGTTTCAGAGAGTTGATGCATACAATGGAAAAAAGGTATGAATTGCCTTCAAGAAAGTACTTTGCTGAACATATCATTCCTGACATGTGTAAACGTCTGAAGGTAAAAATTGCAGCAATGATATCTGACACTGATTACATATCATTCACAACAGATACGTGGACAGCTGAACACACCACTCAGTCATTTATGGGCCTCACTGGCCATTGGTTAACAGACTCCTTCGTTCTCCGCAGTGTAGTCTTCCATTGTACTGCATGTGATGAACATCACACGGCCACAAACTTGCTTGCACATTTTGAAATGATGCTGGATGAGTGGTCAATTGCACGTGAGAAGTGCCATGTTGTTGTGAGAGACAATGCATTCAACATTGCCAAATGCTTTCGTGATGGCAGCTATTCAAGTGTTGGATGTTTTGCACACACACTGCAGCTGTGTGTGCGTGATGGTCTTTTGAGTCAAAAGTATGTTGCTGGCATCATCAGTACTGGAAGAAAATTGGTAGGACATTTCAAACACTCTTCTTCAGCAACCAGTCGTTTGCATGAACTTCAAAATGAATTAAACCTACCACAACATCAGCTTATCCAGGACGTGACAACACGATGGAACTCAACGTTCTATATGTTACGACGTCTGTTAGAACAACGGCGCAGCATCAGCCTGTACTGTGTTGAAAATTTTGAAATTGATTCGGTAACTGGGCTAACGGCACAACAGTGGGCAGTCACGGAGAATGTGGTAGCTACTTTGGCACCATTTGAAGAAATCACACGTGAAATAAGTGCAGCTCAGGCATCAATATCAGTTGTGATCCCATTAGTGAAAACACTCATGGCTTTCCTCCAGAAAGAAGGTAGTGATGCTGGGATCAAAACTATGAAAGCAGCCCTGCTTGAAGCTGTTAGCAGCAGATTTGCGGACATTGAATCCAACAGTATTTACACCTGTGCCACACTACTGGATCCTCGATTCAAGCTGTGCTTCTTCTCCGAACGTGGTAGAAGTGATGCACGAGCCCATCTGCTGTTAGCAGCTAACTCCATTATTGATTCAGCAAACACAGTCAGTCCACAGGATCCATCAGCTACTATTAGTAGTAGTAGTACTAGTGTTTTGACTTCTGTGAGCACTGCCACACAGTACGAGTCCAGCCTATGGAGCTGTTTTGACACAATTGTCGAGGAAAATCCCACCGCAGATCGTTCTGCAAGTGCCGAAGGCAACAGCATTAACACTGAGGTGACACAGTACCTGTCAGAGCTACTTCAAACTCGACAGTCAGATCCAGTTTCATGGTGGCATGCCAATAAGCAAAGATTTCCAAGCATGGCTAGACTGGCGCAGGTATTTCTTGCACCACCACCTACAAGTGTGCCATCGGAAAGGCTGTTCAGTACTGCAGGAGACATTATCACTGACCACCGTAGTAGCCTTTTACCAGAAAATGCGGAGACGTTGATTTTCCTGAAATACAACTCGTCTCTTCTTGACTCTGAGAGTTCAACTTCACAGCCATAATGAAGACTGACTGAAATAGTGAAATTACTAAATGAATGTATTTCAATAAATTCAATCTGTTCAGTGTACTGTTGTTGTGAGTTGTAACTGCGCTGATAATTTGCCAACTGAAAACAATGTGAAAACTAAAAACTGAAACTGAAAACTAACAATTAAAATTACTAAATTATCATTATGTGCTTATGTATTATGTTTCATCTTGAACTTATGGAACTTAATATTACTTAATTACTTATTCTACTGTGAATGTAATTATTTTACATTTAAATGATTTAATATGAGTATATGTCATCATTGTCATGTCTATAGTAATGAACTGCAGTAATGAACAGTCGAGTGACTCCACTCACCTAAGTCAAGTGATGTAGTATGTTATTTTATTTTTATTTTTTTATTTGTAAATCCGGCTCCGGCTCCGGCCGGATCTCACTTCATAAATCCAGCCAAATCCGGCTCCAGCCGGATTTCAAAAATTTGAATCCGGTACAGCCCTAATATTAATACACAGACATTTACCTGAATTATTTTGACATTTATTAAGTTCAACAGAATTCCAGCATGTCGTAATTTAATTTATTCAGATGTGTAATTTGTCAAAAAGAAACCAGTGTTTGTGTTTTCTTTGCCAATACTTGGATACCCAGAGCAGTGCTCGAAAGGGCACAATGCTTGTGATTTTCAACCTCCAATCTACTTAACACTGCTGCCTTGTTGTTTGTCTATTTTAAATATATGGAAAGTACCACATTCTCTCCACAAATAAAGCAGATGCCTGTTTAACATAACACAAGGACATCTAATTAGTTTTCAAAAGCTAACACTAATTTTTAACACTTAGAAAACTGATGAAAAGCATTGAACTTACGAAGATCTGCTTTTGGTCCCATGTGTGTATGCCATGGCTTGTCCTGCTGTATCAGTTTCTAACGACTCTGAATGTAATCCACTGTCTGATTGGCTGTTCTCAGTCTGAATGGTGGCCATGTTTGGTGAGGCTGGAAGGATGCGACGATGTGAACTTGAAATTTGCACAGAAACTCCCCTAACAGGGTTGTGGGATTGGTATTGGGCAATACGAGCTCTTACAGATGGAGAATTTTTGTCATCTGCCTCTCTGTATTCATGGAATACAGCATCAGAATTCTCATCTGAAGCCAGCAATGCAGGGTCAGCAGAAACTCTTGAAGATGAAGTCTGCTGGAATGAATGTGAAGTAGGTAGGCCTAAATTTGGTTGTGGAGATGACAAAGATGATGGCGGTGGTGGTTGTAGTTTGGATGACAAAGAATGTCTGTGAGGTTGGTCTCTTTCAGGAAGATCCAGTGGACTAGCTTCAAGATCTGAAGACTGAGTATGTGAGCGTTCGGGGGTGTTGATATTCACTGGCTTCTGGTGACGAAGCATGTTTGCTGTAAGCTCAATCTCTTCTGCCACTGCCAGCTGGATGGGGTCTGCATGTGCTAGCTCATTGTCAAAAACTGGGGGAGAACTAGATGATGTTAGAGTTGAAATTGAGGACTGGTCTGATGACAGTGAACTCCTGGAGTTTCTTACTGCTCGAACTGCACCGCTGGCAGAAACAGAAGCTACATCTGCTGGTTTACTACTGCCACCAAGAACACCTGATTTACCCAAAAGAATACTCTTTGCCTGATCCAAAGTTAATTCTGAAGTTGCTGACTTCCTACGGGTGGCTGAAGTTCTTGACTCCTTTGTATCTCGTCGGCCGAGAGCAAAAGTGACATTTGATATAACACGAGATGATGTTGGAACTGACTGGGGTGGAGGCATTAGCTGCTTGTCATCAACTGCCACTGACATTCTTGTTCTATTCCGTCCTACCAATGCCTTGTTTGATGGCTTATGTCCTCCTCCTCCTCCTGAGCTGCTGTCTGTGCTTGAGTCCGCATCTTTGACATCAGGAACACTTTGCGACAAATCTGACAGCATTCGAAGATTAGATGTAGGAAAACAATGATCAGGAGTTTGAGCTTTCTCTTTAGGTTCTTCGTCATCATCATCATCAAGACCGGCTATTAAATTTGGAGTGGAAGCATAAATTGCCAGCTTGGAACCAAGCATTCTCCCTTGAGGCCTGACCTTGGCAGCTAAATTTTGAGGCTTATCTACAACAAATGTTGCGTCTGCGTTGCCATCGCTGTTTCTGCTGATCCTGTTTTTGGAACTCAAGGTTGGTTTGAAGTATGTAGGCCGTGTTCTGGCCACATACTTAGGAGCAGAGCTCTCCAAGCGTGAAGATTCTGCTGGTTCTCCAGGTTTTGTAATGCTTCTTCTCTTGTCCCTCTCTTCATTGACCTTCTGAGCAACAGAACTAGTTATGCTAGAAGAGTTATTTCTCAGTGAGAAGTTGTGAGAGGAAGATTTCAGCAATTCCTTTGGATTTCTAGTGCCATTTTCTGATTCTGTAATACAGAAGAAAGAGTAAAAACATGGTTAAATGATATCACTGCTCTCCTCTCAAATATATTTGACAGTGAACTTAATCTGAAGTGCATGTTTTGTGTAACATATCAAAACAGGTCTGTAACATATTTTAAAAGTATGTTACTTAACAGCAACTCTGTTATATAATGATAATATAATAATAAAACTCATCTTTTAGTCTGTAGTCAGATCACAGTAAGAGCATAAATTCAAAATTAGCTCATGTAAACATATTTCTTACTCAAAGAAATCATTCCCTACCCCCCAATGGAACATACTCCATCCACCAGTTCATGTCAAGGCCTTTACAGACATAATGACTAGCTGGATTTTGTTGCTAAGTTTCCTACAGCTTCAGGTAGCCAGGCTCAAACCAACCCTCCTTAGTTGCCTCTTTATATATGCATAGTAGGTTACAGAGTACCCGTCCTGTGCTTATCTTACCCCGCTAAACAATGAGCAAAAGCAAATCATCTGTTTATATTTAATAGTCAAGAGTTTTGCAACAAAACTCAGCCATATCAAGATTCTATAATCTTCTGCCTTTCACATCCCAATACATAGGTCTTCAACCCGTTGCTGTGAAGTTGGAACTGCGACTAACTAACTAACTAAGGTCTTCAACCATTTTACAAAAAAGCCCTTTGTAGACTTGTTCATATCATGGTTGGCTCTTGCAGCTACAGTCTTCTATGGGTTGAGATAACCAGTCTCAAGCTAACTTGACTTAGTCATCTCTTACAACAATCAGGCTAGAATACCATGTTACCATTCTGTGCTTCCCTTGTGGCCCCAGTAAGATACAGATGAGATTATATAATGTTGAATGCAGTATGTGTGAAATGAAATTTGTATTAAAATAATTAATCTACCTGCAAGCATTCCCAATGGTTTACACAAACAATGTTTTAAGGTTACTGTTTTAATGATACACTTTAAAATAACACCACAAGAAAACAGCATGACTGTGGCATGCCAAGTCTTCAAAATAACAGCAACAACAATGATTCCAAGTAATCAACTACAACATTCCTATATTAAAAAGTAAATATACCACAGCATGTCAAATTAATCACTTCACACAATCACAAACAAAATACTAAACTTTTCCCAGGCAATGTTACAGTACACTGTTTCAAATGGCTGAGAGTACAAATCAAAGAATAAAGCAAGAAAAAGGAGAAAATAAAGTGACAGACTTAACAAGCATACTGCTGTCTCCCGTAACTTGTCGATATGTTAGGACACCACTGCTTAATGAACTTTGTGTGATAATACGGTTGATGAATCACCATATCTGTCCAATGTGCTTGCACCTTCGATATGTAATCTTTAGATCTTATTCTGTAGTTGTGTCCGAACTATACTATAATGTATGAGTGTGTGCGACTTCATAATTAAGTGACAACACACTCTCCTGCTAACTAGGATGCTTGGGGTTTTGTTCCCCTATGAGACACCTCCTAGGCGCTGGTTCAATTAATCGTGATGGCCCATATAATTTGCTAAAGTAGAAAATACCTAGAAAGTACCTTTACAGCCCAAACGCAGAAAGGCAAAGCTCAAGATGAAAGAGAAGAGATTTTGAATGTAAAAGGGTGTATGAAGTATGTTTTTGTTTGGTATTTCTACTTCTGTCCAAAATGACCACACAAAATAAAATAAAACGAGTGCAGCAGAGATCAAACATGCCTGATATGATAAAGAAAACAAAATTAACCAAAGCAAGCAAATCAGAAAAATCAAAAAGATAGAATGAAATACTCTTTCACATGGATTGTTAGTAGTCTTTGAGGAAAAGCTCTAAAACCCAATAAAACACAGGCATCTATCCACACAGACAACACAACAAAAGAATCATGCCACATGACAGGAAATTTGCTTAATCTGCCATTCTCTTCATCCCTCACTGAGGCATAGGCCCTCAACCTGCTCACATCAAGCCAATGTATCTTTTGCTGCCTTCTGCAGCTCTGCCCATGTTCTCACCATACGATTAATCTTTACCTTTAATTCTCTTCTCCATGTGTTTTTAAATCTTCCACTATTTCATTCGCCTTGTGGGTTCCAGATATGCGGGTGTTTCTAGGTTTTCTCAGTGCGTGTCCTGTACAGCATCAGCTTCTTCTCCTCACCTCTTGATTCCCTGGAATCTGTTCTCTCTACGGGCTCCACATTGGTGATTCAGCCATGCCATTTTAGTGCCACTCATCTGCTCAGGCACCAATTACTGAATGTTTGTATAGGGTGTATTTTTAATGACTGTGCAGTTTTTGAAAATATTGCCATTCCAAGTTTTGTGTTCGCCCTCTGTGAAGTTCATGCAACATAAAAGGTAAATACAAAACTTGGAACGGCAATATTCTCAAAAACTGCAGAGTCATTAAAAATACACCCTATAGTTTGAGAGTCATTCTTTTAGCCATTTTCCATGTTACTGAATTTACTGCACAACATGAACACTGCTTAAGTAAATATACAACCCTAAACAACAAAGCTACACATATCAAAATAGAGACAACAAAACATATTATGACAACAATGATGAGATGGAGGATCTGCTGGCAGAGTCAGTCACCTGTCACAGTGGAGAGCAATCACAACATGCTTGCAGGATTAATAACACAGCTACACCCTGAAACATCTGGAAGCAACCAAACAGCACACTGGCTCATTCCTTGCCAAATCTAGAAAATCTTTACCAGAGCCCCCTTCTCGGTGGCAGGAGAGGGCACGTGGACTTGATGTCCGACCTTTGCTAACAACTTGTTTGTCCTTGTGAATTCTGCTACACCTTCCTCCATTTACTGGGTGTAAATTGTTAGTAGCTTTGTCTTTCATGATACTTTGTTGACCAAAGTTGTGGTGTTTACTGCTGTTACTGTCCAAGGCATTATGTCTGCTGATGGTGCTTGAGCTTGTTGGTGTACTTCCTGCGGATAGACTTCGACCAATATGTCTCGAGCGGTTGGGCCGAGGTGATGATAGTGGAGTCGGTATGCGACTTTGGTATGCAATACTCGAAGGCCGTGGTGGTGGCTGAGTGTTGGATCTGACAACTTGTAAGCTTGAAATCACATGGCAGTTACGACTGGACATAGCCCTTGGAGCATGAGCAAAGGTCATTTCCTCTGTAATAGACTCCTGAGACAGGGTGAAGGTTGACCATAGTCTGCGCAGATTTTTGGAGCAATAGCTCCATGGTGGGGAGACAAACACTGTGCAGGAACATGGACCATGAAATGTTTAAAATAAATACAACTATAAAATAGGTGTCAGAAGAGCTGTTCATCACACATGATAAACCTGCAGCAGTGATTTGAAATAATGTAAACTTCAATGTGCTTAAAAAATATCACTGTTACTCAAAAAAAAAAACAATCAGGATCACTGCTACCGAGCTGATACCAAACAACAAATGAACGCAAAATATAACTAGAAGGTTTGATGATAGGAAATACACACACACACACACACAGATACAAGAGAACGTTTCGACCAAAGCATTCACCGAAGCATGTGGATTACTTATTTACGATTGTAAAATTTAAGTTTTTCCTGCAACATATTTTTTAAAGTGTCTGTTGATAAAGACTGATCAACACATTCATTTGCATGTGTTTTTATTTCCTTTCATTGAGCTTCCGTTATATTTTGTGTTCATTCAGTTGTCACTATTATTCTGCTGGTTTTAACATTCCTGTGGAAAATTACTGTTATTGGTTAATTGCTGTTTATCAGATTTAGCGCTTAGTGTGCAAGCTGTTTAAAAATCAAACATATTTTTCATACTACAGTTGCCTTTATCTGGCATTTGTAAAATGTTCAGTGAATCTCCTGGGCTTCCAGCAATGCAGAGCTCTGCAGCAAGTCAAGTCAAGGACCCTCTCTCATGCCTCAAGGTGTACTGGGTCTGTGGTACTAGACTCATATTTTGTATAGACCAATCGACACTCGATACGTGGTCAACATTATCCGGTGCTCACGAATGTGCTTGGAATATGTGCGTCGCTTGTCTACTGCGATGGAACTAAATCGTCACTAGTTCCTGGTTCATAAAGTGCTCAAGAATGACCAACTCAGTTTTGACAAGGTTTGACAACAACCCACTTAAATGACAATGTCTAAAGCGTAAAGGCATCCTGTATTCTGGAAAAAATAATGTTCTGTTTCTTCTGCTGTCTTTCATCTTTCAACTCAAGCCAAGCCCTTTTAAGACTTGTTCATGATTGGTTAAATTGTACAGCTAGTTTTCCACAGGAGCAAGTGGCCAGCCTCGCACCAGCCCTCCTCAGTAGCCTCTTACGATATTCATGGTAAGTTACAATGTTACTGTTCTTTGCTTTTATAAAGGCCCCGTTAACATGCCTGTTAACAGATTTGGTTGAGCAGAGGTTGTTGCTATGATTTATCAACACAGTGATCTTCTTGTGAAATGAGATTCCTGAGAATACTCAAATGTATCAAAAAGGGGGAAATCAGAAATGAAGAAATCAGGATTAAGTGGGGGTTATAGGAGCTCTACATTTCATTAGAAAACAGTAAGTTAAATTGTTCAGCCATATAACTAGGCTACCAAATAATAGTATACCACATCAAGCAATGATGTAGGGAGTCTCTGTGGTGAAGTGGTCAAGCCGTTTGACTCGTGCTCCGAAGGTTGTGGGTTCGATTCCGGGCCGCGTCCTTCGGTTTACGAGTTAAATGTTTCGGAGACTCCTGTGGGTCGTCGCTAAAAGCTACGGAGCTCGTGCTTTGTGCGACGCTTTCCATGCTGCGGAAATAGACCGAGCCATATGGGATAAAACCCAGAGTAATGAAGTCGACCCTGTCGACTTTTTAAGCAATGATGTACAGACCAAATGAAGCCAGGAGAAGAGGCCGACCATGTAAACCATGAACAGAGAGGATAACGAGTCCATGGGAATATCGATACATGAAGCCCATAAATGGGCACTCTCCCGCTGTTTATGCTTCACCTGCAGGTACAAGAGGAACAAGATGAGATGATGAGACGAGTGATCTTCCACCTTCCCCATCCCATTTGTACCCCAGAGTTTAATTTCTTGTGTGCTTCCTTTTGACCAGAACTCATGAGTGACAGGCTGAAGTGATACAGATGTGCTTGCAGGCGGCAAGGTCCTGTGTGTGGTCTAAAGATGGCGGTTTGATCATAATGCAGAAGTGTGGCAACTGGTTATTTGATGGAGGATTTTGCTGTTTGAGCAACTTCTTATCAGGCGTTTGATCACTGGTTTTGTTTCATTATACAAGACAGTGTTAAATTAAAATCCCTGGATGTGTGGGGTGGGGTGTTTCCAACTAGTATAGCTCTATAAGGGATAGACCCCACCTTAAATCCATCAATAAACCAGTCAATCTTTCTCTCTCTCTCTCTCAACCAAATCCCACTCATAACACAAACACACTGAATAAAATAAATATGCTGTCAGAATCCTTTAGTACACTGCGAGTATATACATAAGACACAATTGGTACACAGACAGTACAGCCAATGACGCATGGCATGTTGCTTGGTACACACACAGTACAGCCAATGACACATAGCATGTTGATTGGTACACACACAGTACAGCCAATGACACATGGCATTATGATTGGTACACACACAGTACAGCCAATGACACATGGCATTATGATTGGTACACACACAGTACAGCCAATGACATGTGGCATGTTGATTGGTACACACACAGTACAGCCAATGACACATGGCATTATGATTGGTACACACAATGTACAACCAATGACATGTGGCATGTTGATTGGTACACACACAGTACAGCCAATGACACGTGGCATGTTAACTGGTACACACACAGTACAGCCAATGACACATGGCATTATGATTGGTACACACAATGTACAACCAATGACATGTGGCATGTTGATGGGTACACACATTATACACACATAAGATGATGGTACACACGCAGAATACCTAATTACACACAGCATGTTAATTGTACACACCCATAACATTCAAAATCAAACAAGGTCCGTGAGATAAAAATAGTTAAATAACAGCCACCAGTGGTTCCTGTGGGGAAGTGCTTGCTTGCTTGCTTGCGTTAGCTGGCTGTGAACTCAGCGTGAAGTCCTGTATGTTGGATGAAGACATCCTGTTGTCCAACATCAGTGTGATGTCATACCGGACTGAGGTTTGCAAGTGCTTGCTTGCTTGCATTAGCTGGCTGTGAACTCAGCGTGAAGTCCTGAATGTTGGATGAAGACATCCTGTTGTCCAACATCAATGTGATGTCATACCGGACTGAGGTTTGCGTGAGTATCCGTTGTCCCATGTCTGGCTTATTGGTGTGCAGACTGGTGGTTCCTCGCCATGCAGGCAGATACTCTCCGACTTTGGAAGAATCAGAGATTCTACTATGTTAGCCAGGACCCTGAAGGGACCTGTTGCCCAGGGCACGGCTAGGACATGTTAGTAGGTCTTGGCCAGAATAAAACCTTACCCTGGTGCCTTGGAAACACCTCTGCATCCTCTCTGGGGAAGTAAAGTTAGCGACAGTGGTACTGGTTAAATCACCTATCATGTACCGCTCAATGATGGAGAATTTAGGCCTGACAAAATACCCTCTATATGTCTTAATGGTATATAAAAGGGATAATTTTACTTTCCTATTTCATTTACGATGTGCATGTTTGAAAGTATAAGATTTTAACATCATATCATGTAAGAATATCAGACATATGCAGATCATATTACAAACCTTTTATTGCAAACAGTGCAGAAAAACTATGTCTTAAATCTCTTGTGTGAGTACACCAAAGAAGACAAATAGAATCATATCACAGATTAGAAAAGTTATGATAAGAGTAAAGTTGATTGCATGTCCTTTACAGGATGTTGCAATCAACCCAAGTATTTGTTGACTGTTGGTGATTTACTAGACAACTTTTAGTTCTGTAGTCTGCCATTGCTTTCTAAATGGCTGATACCTCATACCATCAAAATCAATGAAAAGCAATGATAGAATATTGATGTATTAACATTTGGTTTGCAGACCGTAGTAAACTAACAATATAACTGGTCCCATCCTCCTACCCAATAACCAACACTTGACAGATGCCAGTTAAGCAAACACACATGAGTGTTCTGATGGCAAACAAGAAACTTGTGCTATTATCTAATAAGATGGAGAAAAGCAACAGACAGAAAACGGGAACATTTGGGCTTACCTGTTGGCGGTGAAGTTGGGTAAGATGATCTGGTCTGGTTGACATCAGGAAAACTGATACTCTGAACAGTGAGAGTTGCAGATGTAAATATTGACATGGGAAAGTGGGTTTGAGTAAGTCATCTCAAAGCAAAACAAATACATACATTTTATTAAATGGTAAATCAGAGCAAAGCAAATACCATACATTGGATTCAATGTTACATCAGAACAGAACGAATACCATGCATTGAATTCAATGGTACATCAGAATAGAACTAAAACCCGACACCCCAAATAATGCCAACGGCTTTGGGCGGAGGAGCGCAATTCGGAGGGTACAAGCCTTATCCTGGTGAGAGGAAATGCAACTGAACTGATAACTGATACTGAAAAAACTGAAAACTGAACTGATAACGGAGGAAATGCAACCTATAGATAAATGTCGTGGCAAGGCAGACCAGGCCCTAATAAGCCTTGGTTGGCAACTGGTCTAGGATCAAAGCTCCAAGAGGCGGACAGTTAGAGCATTGCTGTGCTGATCTGACAGCCTCTGCAGCTTGTCTTATTCCAGATGTATTGGTGTTACCTTTTCTCTGGAGTAAACTAGGCAGGCCTAGAGAGGAATCATGCTGCATGAGCAACACATGGTCTCTACAATTCAGCCCAGGCTTTGTGATATGGAGAAGTATAACTCCATCCCTGGTCTTAACCAGCTTCGGAATCAAAGCGAGAGTAGCAGTTACGGGTTATAACTCCTTGTTTATGTGATGGTGGAAATGACCATGTGTTCACATGCATATATTGTGGATGAGCATTTGCAGTGTGAATTGGTCTGATCAGTCACATTTGCTACCACCATGGGTTATAGTTATTATGCCATTTTTTAAGCACAATGTAACAAACTATCATCTGTCAAGATGGCAAGGTGCCATTAGTATCCCACATATCATTTACTTGCTCACACAAAAAAAACACACACAAGGCAGTTATGTTGAAGACTATCTACGAACGACTAATAGTTAAAGACACAGTAACGGATGAAACAACTTATTCAAGGATGCTAGAATTAGTAGTTAGGTGTAGGTCTGGTGGGGAAGGCCTATGAGAAGATGAAGCTGACACTTGTGCAATCAGTTTGTCAGCGGATACACCTTGCAACATTTTCCTGGGGAGACGGAGCATCTATTGCCAGATTTCCTGATCTTTTTATTTATGTCCTTTATAGTCTGTTTCTAACAAAGCTTAGTTAGTTGATTAACCCATCTAGAATGTTAACCCATTTTAACCCTTTGTCTGTCTAGATAAAGACACCTGAAATGTTATGTTGATTCATGAAGCAATCAAATACAAACGTATATCAAATAAAAACACAAAAATATGACCAAGTCATTTTGGATTTTAGTATCCACCTTAACTTTTAACTAAACTCTTAAGTGTCAATATAAATTTGATTAAAACTTGAATCACAGATTATGTAGGGAAAATGACTACAAACCTCTTCTAATTTGGTGGGAGGTGATGGTGGGTCCTCCTTGTCAGGGGACTCTGACTCAGATGAGCTCCTACGCAGATTCATCTGTGTGAAAACAGGAAATGATTTTGTTAATAAAAAGGCTATTACATATAACAACTGAAAACAGGATTATAAAATAAATTAACAATGATACACTCTAGATAAGGTTGTGAAAAATGTCTACATATCTAAAACTATGGTGAAAAGTCTAAAGTAATGTACTTCAGATTAGAGGAAAAGTTTACAGTAATGTACCTCCAGTAAGACTTCCTGGATACACCTTACATCTGCTGTTATTAAAGTACCCAAATACATTGACTTGTTTCACTGGTTCTATTCATTTTGATGTTGCAAATTGGGAGACATTTTTTCTGTGTAATTACCATTACTTGTTTTTCTGTTATTATGACTAAGTTCTTTGATTTGGCTTGAATAGGAAGTACAGGCAGAGACATACAAGCCATAATGAAAAGATAAATTTATTAAACTTACGGGATACATCAACTCAAGAGGTAACTTAAAGAAAATAGCCACATGTGGGAAAATATTATACATGAGAGGCACAGGAAGGCAGAGAAGGATATATGTGGAAAGCTTCAATAGCTGGGCAACAAATAATAATATAAGCAAATTAAATTTCCGGGAAGGTAACCCGGTCAACAAATACCTAAAGAAGTCGGATGTGTTGGCTGAAAGGTGCAAATATTGCATCTCTGCTGTAAACAGGCACAACGCAATTATGTCTAAAACAATATTCCGGATGAACACAGAAGAAGAAGAAGAAGAAGAAGAAGAAGAAGAAGAAGAAGAAGAAGAAGAAGAAGAAGAAGAAGAAGAAGAAGAAGAAGAAAAAGAAGAAGAAGAAGAAATTCAATTTCATTTTAATGTCAGATGACAAAGGACTGTAGAGTATGACTCCCGATGTCTGCACCAGACCAGTCAATAAGGCATCTGAATCTGTTTCATGTTCAACATTCATATACATTTAAAAAAAAAATATAATCAACTTGTAATAATTAAGGTAAAACTGTTAACTGTATACGAAACAAATACAAGAGACAAAACACTAATAACAAGAGACAAAATATTAATATCTTAGGTTGTTACATTTACTCACAGATAAGAGGCTTTTACGTGTTTCATCCATTGCTTTAGTCATCTCTATTTTGTTTCTCTGTTGTATGAACAATACAGTATTCAACAACATGAAAAGAGGAGGACATTTCAACCAAAAAAAAAAAAAAAGAAATTAATTAACTCAATGCATAAAAAAAAACCATCATACTACTAAATGCAAGTATTTTATGTTCAACACAGCCTTTAAAAAAGCTCTCAAAAACATTTTGCTGTGGAAAAGGTGAGAGTATGAAGGTGACACAGTCAGTTTCTGCTCCTTTCATTTAGTGACCATGATTTACAGGCACACAGTAGAATGAGTAGTATGAAATCAAGCATCAACATCATTGTGCTTGTGGCATTCCCACACATGTTTTGTAACCTTCTTTGGTAGCCAACAAAAATCTCCCATGCTGACTGTACCAGTGGTAATCTGATTGAAAATCTATGGGTAGTATGCAACATTCTAAAACACATTTATAAAACTCCCTTGTATGGATATAAAATTGCAGTGTTCTTCATCTGATGGAATGCTGCCTTTGCTTGGATTACCCCGCAAGTTATTTCTATGTTACTTCTGTCATCTGTTGTTATCACTGATGCTAAATAATTTTAACTCTTTCAGTGTTATCCTATTTGCTGTCACTGTTTGCTTGCCATAACCCTAACTTTTAATTTTGTGTTGTTTTTGTTTGTTTGTTGTAGTCCTTTCTTTTCATTATTTGTGGCTGTACGGTCTATAAATTCTTGCACTTCGTTTTAATTTTTTACCATAAGCACTGTGTCATCAGCATCATGTATTTATATATAGTCTCCCAACTTTCACACCTTATATTTATCAATATATGGTCGCTGTACACAGAAAAGATATCCGGTGAGAGAATACAACCCTGCATGGTGCCTTGTTTTATTTGAATATACAGACAAATATGATCGGCAATACATCTAGATGCCTCCTGCTGCAAATACATATTTTTCATAACCCTAAAATCTTTTGCATACGCATTTTTATTATTTCTGTATTTTGAAATAATCTGCCTTAGAATCATTTATAAAGCATACATTTGAAAATGTGATATGGATACCCAAGTGGATTTATAAAGATGATTTACATGCAGGTGCCAGTATCTAAATAGGCAGAAGAGAGAGACAGTTGAATAACAGGGTGGTAGAACACATATTCAAACGGGATCGATTGAATAATAAACAAACGCTCTAGTTACCTGGTAAAATGTACACATTGGAAATTTCCTACGTCATCAATAAGATGCCATATTTTGGAAACCAGTCACATGATTGATAGGGATAATGCAATTCATGTGTTGTTTAACACACAAAATGGACACATGTTAAAGCTGGCTGAGGCCACTGACATTCATTTACAAAAGCCAACATTGTGCAAACAAAAAGAAGTGATAGTCAGTTTAAAATAAACGTTGTAAACAATTCAAACTAATGTGTGCGCTGCTTATTTCAGCTTGAAAGATTTATTGTTTTGTTTTAGTTTATGTTATGTGAATTATGCCAATAAATCATGCAATCTGTTGTTTGAGTCTTCATTATTAAAATGAATTACAGAAAACATTGTTTTGAATATATGAATACGTCTGCATTTCAATGACTCCCTCAATTAATGTTCTTGGAATTATAGGGCATTGGTTGTGCATTTTCCTGAATAAATCCACACTTTTGACCTCCTATTTCAGGTGTTATTTTGTTACTTATTCTTTTCATGATATTATATTTCACGGCATAGCCTGTGAGACCAATTGTTCTATGTTCATCACAATCTATTATTTCACATTTCTATGGAATGACAATAATAATTGTGTTTGATAATTCTTTAGAAATGCGCCTTCTTTCAGAGCTATGTGTACACATTTTTCAATTTATGTTTTGAATATATCGTCTTAAACTTAGAATGCAGGCTGCAAGAAAAAAAGAATTTTCTTCAAAAATAGTAAGAAATTATGACATGCATTTAAAAAATCTGTAATTCTACCAAGAATTTGATAATACATCATACCAATCATTTGACTAAAGAAGAACAATCACGCACTGAATGAAACAGTTAACCCATCAACTGGCAACAGCTATAAGACTGTCCTCATTAACAGAAACTTCAAAGTGGAAATACCAGTTCATTCAAGCTTAACTTAAAGACTACTTACACATTTACTTTCATTGAGAAAATTCAAAAAATGTAATGATGCAAAATGATGGGCAAGAAAAGGGAATATCCATACAGTTTAAAACAAAATAAAATCTACTTACACTGTACCAATTGTCTTGTCTGTAGGTGATCTGGGATGCAGATATATTTCTGAAATAATCAGATTAGTGATTTCTTTATAGTGTTTTTTCTGAAGTAAATTAGTAACATTGTAAGTAAACTAATATATATGATTTTTTCACCAAGAGATCTACGTGTTTACTGCAAGAGAAAAAAAAAACACACATGAGGTACAAAAGGCCGGGGAGTGATGGTAATGTGATTTCTAGCATGCTTGGCTGTCTGGCCGGTGGTCATGTGTCCGAGTACCTCTCAAGTGGGTGATCATTTTAAAATCTGACCTGGACTGCCAGAGTGACCCAGCCTAAAATCTGTATCAGTAAATGTTCTGGGGAATAAATGTGGTTGTCATAATATTGATCGCATCACCCAATGATTGCCAACTGGTCTGTAAAATATATGGAGCTAGCAGCATAGCATATGCCAATACACCTCAAGGTGAGTGTGAAAAAGATGCTTTGTATTTTAAGTTAGTTAGTTAGTTAGTCGACAGATCATCCTCGTTGCACATCGAACCATTCAGTCCATAAGTGCTCGGATCCCCTCCTCAGCAAATCCTGCAGCGTGTAGCGGCTAACGACGTTTTAGTTTATGTATTTTAAGTTTGACCATATAACCAATATGCCTCAAAGTGTGGAAAAAGGTCCTTTACTTTACTTAAAGAAGGTCAGCTAGCAAGAAAGAATGTAAGAAGATGAAAGCCTCAATTAAATATAAAGAATACAAAAATATTACTTACTTAAAAGTGGAAACCTGGGTTCGAGACATGAATCTGGCCGACAGACTCAATCTCGGACTGAAGGGTGTGGATTCACATGGAGACCCTGCAGCACCCGCAATAACCTGCTTTTCCAGCGTGTCCAAAGATCTAGTGAATTTCTCTATTGGAATCGGAGTGAATGAATCCTCTTCAAAGTTTTCTCTTACAAAGTCCTCCTGTTTGCATAGAAGAGAGGGACAAAGATGAGTATTAACATACAATTACGATTAAAAAATTGTTTACCATAAAATTTTTTTAATTTTAAACCATTACAAATTCTTGCATGTATGTTACCAGGATACATACACAAAGGAAATAAAGAATTGTAACACACCATGCATGTCATAAGAGGCGACTAAGGAGGGTTGGCGTGAGATTGGCTACTCATCTTACAGAAAACTTTAGCTCAAAATCCAACCAATCAAGAACATGTCTACAAATGGCCAGGTGCAAATTGGTTAAAGGTCAATGTTTCACGGGGATATGAAAGGAAGTAGAAGAGAAGAAAAATGACAAAATCTGGTCATGAATACCTACACAGACAATGAAAACTAAAGAAAACCTCTTCTTTCTTGTTCATCCCAATATGGAATGCATGAACTAAGAAAAAATGAGAAGTAGACGGTAAGCTTTTCTAGAAAACAATCACAAGTAGCAATAGGGACAGTGCTTGTGTTATCATTTATAAGGAAGCTTTGATATTTGGGCCAATTTAGTTAACATATCCAACTTCCATGTGGCAATTTAGGGACCACCTTTGCCTTTGCTCTACAATCTCTACCCCCTCTGGCAGACTTCAGTGAAGCAGTCTGTTTCAGAACCACCATGCAGAGATGCAGTAGGATCTAGTTCATGACCCGACCACAAGCAGTCAAGCTGTGTCATTGACTGCATTCACATCTCTGCTGTTTTTTCATGTTTCAAATGCTGAACAATATCATGCACCCACTCACAGATTGTGATTATAACAAGTTCTGCTGTCCTCCATCTTGTAGCAGATCTTTCACACAACACTCTCAGCACGGTGTCTTCAAGCTTGTGTGTCTATCTTCATGCTGGTGCAGAACATCTCTCGCAACATGGTGTCTTCAAGCTTGTGTGTCTATCTTCATGCTTGTGCAGAACATAACTCTCAGCACGGTGTCTTCAAGCTTGTGTGTCTATCTTCATGCTTGTGCAGAACATAACTCTCAGCACGGTGTCTTCAAGCTTGTGTGTCTATCTTCATGCTGGTGCAGAACATCACTCTCAGCACGGTGTCTTCAAGCTTGTGTGTCTATCTTCATGCTGGTGACAAACAACTCTCAGCATGGTGTCTTCAAGCTTGTGTGTCTATCTTCATGCTGGTGAAAAACAACTCTCAGCATGGTGTCTTCAAGCTTGTGTGTCTATCTTCATGCTGGTGAAAAACAAATCTCAGCACGGTGTCTTCAAGCTTGTGTGTCTATCTTCATGCTGGTGAAAAACAACTCTCAGCACGGTGTCTTCAAGCTTGTGTGTCTATCTTCATGCTTGTGCAGAACATAACTCTCAGCATGGTGTCTTCAAGCTTGTGTGTCTATCTTCATGCTGGTGAAAAACAACTCTCAGCACGGTGTCTTCAAGTTTGTGTGTCTATCTTCATGCTTGTGCAGAACATAACTCTCAGCATGGTGTCTTCAAGCTTGTGTGTCTATCTTCATGCTTGTGCAGAACATAACTCTCAGCATGGTGTCTTCAAGCTTGTGTGTCTATTTTCATGCTAGTGCAGAACATAACACTCAGCACGGTGTCTTCAAGCTTGTGTGTCTATCTTCATGCTGGTGAAAAACAACTCTCAGCACGGTGTCTTCAAGCTTGTGTGTCTATCTTCATGCTGGTGAAAAACAACTCTCAGCACGGTGTCTTCAAGCTTGTGTGTCTATCTTTATGCTGGTGCACCGTTGCCTCTTCTTCCAGGAAATGTGTCTTCCATCAGTGATCTTTTCATTTAATATGGTCAAAGAATTTAAGTTTCCAAGACATGAAGAGAAAGACAGAGAGAAGACAGGTTGGGTGTAGAAAGAGGGGGAAGACAAGAAAAAACAGGTGAGAGATACAGAGTTAGAGGGAAGAAAGAGGAGAGAAGAAAGGAGAAAGAAATATGCATGCACACATACACATGTAAATATCAGAACCATAATAAATTCCCTCAAATGTAAATAACAAAGTTTATATTTCACAAATCTGATGAATGTTCTCACCTTGTCTGGGGTCCGGGATAGAAAATCTTTGTCCGAATCTGATGGGGTGGTGGGGGTGGAGGTGGCCTGTGTGTCATCATTGGTGTCGTCTTCATCTTCCAAAGAGACAGGATCAGTACTTACAGAATCTGCAAATTGGTGAGAAACATCCAACCAAATTGTTAGAGAATAACAACGAAAGATGATAAGGGTCTTTCCTTCTGGAACATGACAATCAATTATTATCAATGTCATCCTCATCTTCAACAGAGTGGATGGATACTAAGAGAAGCCACAAATTAGTTGGAAACATTCACATATTTTTGGGACAGAATGAATCCTTCACTGTTTGTTCTGTAATATGATACAAATTTCACATGTTCCCAAAACTACATGGTGAGTTATCTATGTAAGGATACGTACATAGTGAGTTACCAACATAAGGATAAGTACAAAGTGAGTTACCTATATAAGTATTGTGGGTTATCTACATAAGGATAAGTAAGTAGTGGGATATCTACATAAGGATAACTATATTATGGGTTACCAATATAAGGATAACTACATAATGGGTTACCTACATAAAGGTAACTACATGATGGGTTACATACACAAGGATGGCTGCATAATGGTTTACCTACATAAGGATAACTACCCAACTGGTTATCAATATCAGGATAACTATATAATGGGTTACCAATATAAGGATAACTACATAATGGGTTACCTACATAAAGGTAACTACATGAAGGGTTACATACACAAGGATGGCTGCATAATGGTTTACCTACATAAGGATAGCTACATGATGGGATACCTACATAAGGATAACTACCCAACTGGTTATCAATAAATATAAGGATAACTACCCAACTGGTTATCAATATAAGGATAACTACCCAACTGGTTATCAATATAAGAATAACTACCCAACTGGTTATCAATATAAGGATAACTACATAATGTAAGACACATATAAGGATACTATATAATGGGTTAGCTACTTAAGAATAAATACATGTTGGCACACCTACATAAGGGTAATTACATACTGGGTAACCTACACAAGGTAGATGCAGTAGCTCAGAGGCTAGCATGCCTGCCTGCCTGCCTGTTAGCCCAGCGGCTGTGTGTTCAAATCCCCCTCAAAGAGGACATTTTGAAAACAGGACACATACCAACCCAGCTTAAAATTGGTAACAAGAAATATTCTGGGGAAAAGGGAGGCTGCATGACACTGACCATATCACCCACCAAGTACCAGTTAGTCTATACAATCATAGGCTATTGTCATATCTGCCTCAAGGCACAGAAAAGGGTCCTTTATGTTCAAAAGTAATCTTTATAAGGACAGTAACCTATACAAGGACAGTAACCTATATATGGACAGTAACCTATATATGGACAGTACCTATATAAGGACAGTACCTATATATGGACAGTAACCTATATAAGGACAGTAACCTATATATGGACAGTAACCTATATATGGACAGTAATATATACAAGGACAGTAATCTATACAAGGACAGTAACCTATATATAGACAGTAACTTATACAAGGACAGTACCTATAAAAGGACAGTAACCTATATATGGACAGTAACCTATATATGGACAGTACCTATATAAGGACAGTAACCTATATATGGACAGTAATCTATATATGGACAGTACCTATAAAAGGATAGTAACCTATACATGGACAGTAACCTATATATGGACAGTAACCTATATAAGGACAGTAACCTATATATGGACAGTAACCTATATATGGACAGTAATATATACAAGGACAGTAATCTATACAAGGACAGTAACCTATATATGGACAGTAACCTATATTAGTTAGTTAGTTAGTTAGTCGCGGTTCCAACTTCACGGCAACGGGTCGTCCCCATATTGCTCCGTTCCTGTGCCAGTGAATATCACAAAATGCTCCTCACTGCCCCATGTGAACAATGGAATAGACAGGAGTGTCGGCAAGCCAACATCCCGCACAGGTACACTGTGCATAATGCCGCCGGCAGAATGCCAACACAAAAGTCCTCCACGAAAAATACAGTTCATCGTCGATGAAAACGGCAGTCACCAGAAAGACTTCATTGACCGGGGTTTTATCCCATATGGTTCGGTCTCTTTCTGCAGGGCGACCCATCGAAAGCGCCGTACAAAGCACAAACTCCATAGCTACAGGAGTCTCCTGAAAAATGCGCTCGTGAATCGAAAAGGCAAACCAGTCAATCCAGCAACAGCCGGCCGTCATCGTTCCGAACATGCAGTTCACGCGAAAAACAATCGCGGACAGATGCAATAGCATTCCACGCGAAATTCACAGCTCACAGTGTCGCGCCACGCACTCACTCAGTAGCAGGGCGACAGAACCATAGCCTCCTTAGTCGCCTCTTACGACGTGCATGGTAGGCAACAGTGTTACTATTCTTTGCTCCCCTGTATGGGCCCCGGCAACACACGGGCGTCGAGATGAATGTGTACACGGGTGGTTTGGCTTGTACATCCATCATTACGTTTGCCTGTGACATGGTTATTACTGTCATGCCCCTGAACTCTGTTATGTTGCTAACATGTATCATTTTTTATTGCGATTGCCTTTACTTGACCTATGAAGACATTATTTCAGGTTTTTCTCCATGTACTATATTTCGGCTTTTGATCGCTTCTTTGTCTTGTAGCAATACATTGCTACACCAATGCCAATGATGATAACCACAACAACAGGAACTATAACAGCAGGCAATATTACTTTGTATTTGTTGTCATCTGGCGGTCCTGGCGATTCAGGAGCATTTGATGATGAACTGGAAGATACTGTAGTTGTATCATCAGCATCTGTTGCAGGTATCGATGTTACTGTGCATCCTTGTCTGTAGTCAGTGAGATCACACACAGAGTATGACAGAACCAGATTGCCTGTAACCCCATCTGAAGCTAGTTGAGATGCTGGGTAAGTAACACACGGCTCAGTATTGGTGGTGATCACAGCTCCATTGAATGCAATTTGAGGATAACAAGGCGTGGCTGTGTTGGAGCAGCACAACTCCAGGTCATTTGATTTGTTTAGTGTCAGGCTAAAGCTACATGACCCAGATGGCAGGTTTCCTGTCACACCAGCAACAGTTAAATTCAGGTGTGCAGCATTTACATCGTAAATTTCTGGAAAACTGTAGTTCTTGTTTGAATATATCCATGTTCCATTTTGGTGTTCCCAATGTACATTAAGTATTGCATTACTGTTATCTGCTTGCACTGTGCCACTCACTGTAAAGCGAGCTTGGTCTGTGGTTGTGTTATATAAACACTCACATCTGAAGAAACTGTTGGTTGAGAATCCTTGACATGTCCCTATATGCATAATTACTTGACAAATCGTCTCAATGTGTGGTGATATTCTTCTCAACACCATAATTAATGGGACTTTGTGCCAGCTCTGATACAGAGCCTTTGTAATATTGTCTCCAATGGTTCCAGTAATATGAAATGTGTCTATTGCACTCCTTGCACCAGTGGTACACAGTGATGTCAATGTGGAATTATCAATGACAATTTTCTGACAGAAAGGTCCTGCCATAAGTGTGGTCACGAGCAGCATCTGAATAATCTGCATTCAGCCTCAGTGATCAACAGTCCTGACTGATCTTGCTTGCTGTTGATATTTCTTAATAATCTGGAATCACATTTGTCTGCCGCGACCGTTGTGCTGGCGTCATGGTGATTGGATTTGTTGTCTCATAAATCGATTCTAATCGGCGGACCTATCACTCGCCCATCTTTCTTTATTGTTAGAGATTAGACGCATGGTTCAGGGAAGTAGAATGCATGCAATTTAATACAAACAGTGCAGTGCATGTTTTATAAGTTCTTTGAAAATATATACTTCCGTTTAGTACACATTACTCCGGTAAGTAACCTATATACGGACAGTAATCTATATATGGACAGTACCTATAAAAGGACAGTAACCTATACATGGACAGTAACCTATACATGGACAGTAACCTATATATGGACAGTAATCTATATAAGGACAGTAACCTATATATGGACAGTACCTATAAAAGGATAGTAACCTATACATGGACAGTAACCTATATAAGGACAGTAACCTATATATGGACAGTAATATATAAAAGGACAGTAATCTATACAAGGACAGTAACCTATATACGGACAGTAACCTATAAAAGGACAGTAACCTATACATGGACAGTAACCTATATAAGGACAGTAACCTATATAAGGACAGCAACCTATATATGGACAGTAATCTATATATGGACAGTAATTTATATAAGGACAAGTACCTACGTAAAGACAGTAACCTATATAAGGACAGTAACCTATATATGGACAGTAACCTATGTAAAGACAGTAACCTATATAAGGACAGGTGTCTATATAAGGACAGTACCTATATATGGACAGTAACCTATATATGGACAGTAACCTATATATGGACAGTAATTTATACAAGGACAAGTACCTACGTAAAGACAGTAACCTATATAAGGACAGTTACCTATGTAAAGACAGTAACCTATATAAGGACAGGTGTCTATATAAGGACAGTAACCTGTATAAGAACAGTAAACCTATTTAAGGACAGTAACCTATATAAGGACAGTATACCTATATAAGCACAGATAGCTGTGTCAGGACAGGAACCTATTCAAGGACAGACATAAAACTTACTATCATCTTGAGTGGAAACATTGCCCTCGCTAGCCTTGATGTCATCCTGTTTCACCTCATCTGCTGCAAACACCTTGTATGAGCTGTAGCATACAAATATTATTATGTGTCAACAGAATATGTTCATGTATTTTCTGTTTAATTATTTCTCTATCATATTTACGCTGTGACAGATATACATATGCAAATAGAATAATTTCATATGTGTGTTACTGGGGTCCAGAAGGGAAGGAAAGTAACACTGTATCCTACCATGCATGTTGTAAGAGGCAATTAAGGAAGATTGGCACCTCATCCTATAAAACACTTTAGCTGCAAAAACCAACCAGTTGTGCAGTAGCCTGCAAAGGGACTGGCATGGATTGGTTGGGGGTCTATACTCTATTGGCAAATGAAAAGCAGAAGAAGAAGAAGAAGAAGAAGAAGAAG
Source organism: Cepaea hortensis (assembly GCA_963921405.1). Taxonomy (NCBI): domain Eukaryota; kingdom Metazoa; phylum Mollusca; class Gastropoda; order Stylommatophora; family Helicidae; genus Cepaea; species Cepaea hortensis. The sequence goes on from OY992881.1 coordinate 49,171,978, forward strand.
AAGAAGAAGAAGAAGAAGAAGAAGAAGAAGAAGAAGAAGAAGAAGAAGAAGAAGAAGAAGAAGAAGAAGAGGACAAAGGAGAGGAAGAGGACAAAGAAGAGGAAGAGGACAAAGAAGGAGAGGAGGAGGAGGAAGAAGAAGAAGAAGAAGAAGAAGAAGAAGAAGAAGAAGAAGAAGAAGAAGAAGAAGAAGAAGAAGAAGAAGAAGAAGAAGAAGAAGAAGAAGAAGAAGAAGAAGAAGAAGAAGGAGAGGAGGAGGAAGAAGAAGAAGAAGAAGAAGAAGAAGAAGAAGAAGAAGAAGAAGAAGAAGAAGAAGAAGAAGAAGAAGAAGAAGAAGAAGAAGAAGAAGAAGAAGAAGAAGAAGAAGAGGGGAAGGAAGGAGAGGAGGAAGAGGGCAAAGGAGAGGAAGAGGACAAAGAAGGAGAGGAAGAAGAAGAAGAAGAAGAAGAAGAAGAAGAAGAAGAAGAAGAAGAAGAAGAAGAAGAAGAAGAAGAAGAAGAAGAAGAAGAAGAAGAAGAAGAAGAAGAAGAAGAAGAGCAGGCTGTGGAGGAGGAGGAGGAATGGTGTCCTCATTGCAACAAAATTATATTTTACATTTAATTTTGTTTTGTACAAAATAAACCATAAGAATAATTCATATGTACATCTGTCCAGTCGTATTATCTGGTTTTGAAATAAGGACACTGAAAAAATGTGATGAAAAACATACAGAGATATTCGAGATGCGGTGTTATAAAAAAATGAAAAGAACTTGTTGGACTGAAAAATTTACAAACGAACAAATTCTGTGAAATATCGATTTAAAAAAAAAAGAAGACTTCTTAAAGTAACCAAAAGCAAAGATTTTCATGGTGTGGTCACACCCTTAGATATGAAGACATACAAGAGGACCCTCAAACTGGAGGACACAATTTAAGAGACAAGGGTAGATCATGGACAACATTTATAAAGTAAGCAGGAAGAGATCTATCAATGCAGACACATACATGGAATTAAGGAAAGTTTCACATGACAGGCACATATGGAAAGAAATTATCAGGATGCTTTCACAACTATCATAAGGGTTGAACTAGTTGATGATGATGACATAGATTAGTAAACGCTGTTTACATCTAAGGACGAACAAGAGAGAGAAAGAGAGAGGGGAGGGGGAGAGAGAGAAAGAGAGAGGGGAGGGAGAGAGAGAAAGAAAGAAAGAGAGAGAGAGAGAGAGAGAGAGAGAGAGAGAGAGAGAGAGAGAGAGAGAGAGAGAGAGAGAGAGAGAGAGAGAGAGAGAGAGAGAGAGAGAGAGAGAGAAGATTAAAGTTGGGAGAGTAAGGAGAAAAGCATGGACAAAATCAGTAATGTGGAACTCATGACGAGAACTAAATAATTACCTGGAAGGACATGGGCGGAGCTACCGGAGATAGCAAAGGATAAGTGGGTTTTGTGAGGGCATCTGCTCCACTGGGGGATAAAAGGCAGAAGGAGGAGGAGAAGGAGGAGGAGGAGGAGGAGGAGGAGGAGGAGGAGGAGGAGGAGGAGGAGGAGAAGAAGAAGAAGAAGAAGAAGAAGAAGAAGAAGAAGAAGAAGAAGAAGAAGAAGAAGAAGAAGAAGAAGAAGAAGAAGAAGAAGAAGAAGAAGAAGAATACCTGGCAAACAAATCAGAATCTGAATCTGCGGGTGGGTAAATGATCTCAGTTGTATCCGAGCCGGTGTCCACATCATCTGCATCATCCAGCTCAAGGCTTCTGCTCTTTAAGAAGTCGAACCTGTCAGACCAGCGCTGGCCTCCAGCAGGAGATACATTGATTGAAGTATCGGATTTGTACTGCCCGAAGCCATCCGTCTTTTTCACTGCAGAAAATGTCTGGAAGGCCTGAAGACAACAGGTAGACACAATTACAAAAATTACTCCCACATAAAATATTTACAGATTAAAAATAAAAACTCAGGGAATGTTACTATGGTCACAGCTTAATGAAGTGACTAGTTCTATTCTTTTCTATCTTTGCATTCTTCTTCTGTTCTTCATCCCCCATTGAGGACTTCATCCAAACTCACTCTAAGTTGTCCTAACCTTAGCTATCCCAAGCAGCTTTGTTTATGCCCTTCTCATATTATTTATTTCTGTCTCTAGTTCAATTTCAATTTGTGTTTTGGGGGTCTTCCTCTATTTATTTTGCCTTGTAGATTACAAACAATGGATTCTTTGCTCTCAGCTCCTTTATTAATTCAGATGAATGCCAGGTTCTGTTACAGAGTCAAGAGTCTGCTACCCGCTGCAACTTCAGCAAGATTAGATTGGCGCAAAAATCTTGTCTTCTTGCACCTGGACTATTTAAACACTTTTAAAAATATATGCACACATCTCTCTCTCTCTCTCTCTGCAATACCTTCCATGTGTTTTAACCCTTTGAAATTAAAGTTAATTCATTTGTTTGTTCTCTCTTTGTGTGAGTGAGTGGGGTCGGGGGATGAGCGGCGCACAAGCACATCATCAGTTTTCTTTAGCCCTTCAGTTTCAGGCATATATAATTTTGACCTACTTGTCATAGTTTTCAGTTGAAATGTTTCCGTAAGTCCCAGACAGTTGTTACTTTAGTTCCTTCAGTTCCAGACAGTTGTTACTTTAGTTCCTTCAGTTCCAAACAGTTGTTACTTTAGTTCCTTCAGTTCCAGACAGTTGTTACTTTAGTTCCTTCAGTTCCAAACAGTTGTTACTTTAATTCCTTCAGTTCCAAACAGTTGTTACTTTATTTCCTTCATTCCCAGATAGTTGTTACTTTAGTTCCTTGAGCCCCAGTCAGTTATTATTTTGACCCACTCATAGTTGTTTAGTTACGTTTCAGTGCCTGTTATTACTTACTATCATATACCGATTAACATTCAGCACACATCATGACGTCAGCCATGGTACCGCAGTGGCTGGCATGTTGCGATGCCAGACCAACGATCAAATATTTGAGTTCTCACCAACGCGGACTGTTTTAACTGACTGGGGTTCCCAGACTGACACAGCCTAAAATTTGTACCAGGAAATATCCATGGGAAAAAGTGGCTGGCATACTGAACACAAGTATCAACTTGTCTATAAACATATGGGTCTAGCACCATATACCCTCTAGGCCTCAAGGCATGTAAAAGAGTAATTTACTTTATAACATATCATGATGCAGAAGTACATGGTATACATAAACTCTATTAATTATTTCTTCATGGTTACCATGCACAATAAATGTTGGGAATATCATGGACTCAAGAGTAACCACCAACAATTGCCTAAAAGAGGCTAATAAAACTAGAAGAATACATATAACTATTAAGAAAGAGACAAACAATGTAAAATGTTGTTTGGTCATTTAATTAGAAGAGAGCCGTTGAAAAAATTTGTGACCATCGGAAAGATCAGTGGGGAAAAAGAGGTAGAGGCAGGCCAAGAGAGATAATGCTGGATGGACTGAGGTGGTGTCATGGGGGATTATCATCAACAGAGTTGATCCAGAGCAGAGGCCGAGATCTGTGAAGTGACGTGAACGCCTGTGGCAGTTGGCCGGGCACATGATGTTGATAATGTTTAATAATAATGGATGATAATAACGGATACTAATAATGGATAATGATAACTATCAGATGGACAACAAGCACAATATTTAAATAGCAATGTGCAGTGTGGGTAACAAATGGGCAAATTATAGTTTTGTTTTTCAGTACCTTGCTTCCACTTTGCTTCGCCAGAACGACTGTCTCACGGCGCAATTCCGACAGCTTGCTTGAACTAGTCTCCACTGAATGGCGTCGATCTAGCAGAAAAACACAATAGTTGTCTCTAAAATTGGCCCCACCAAACATCAAGTAACTGGCCATGCACATCTACTATTTTAATCCATCAACTTTTAGGGCTGTCGTTCGCGACAAACTTACTCTCGCTGGGCAAGTCTTAAATATCCCAACTGTTGAAATGTTCACGCAATGTAATAACACAAGGTAACTATAACAGCACTGATAAAACAGAATTCAACCATAATCCGTTAAAATAAACAAATTAAACTATTAAAGTGTACACAAATTGGAAGTAAACAAGTGTTTACTAATGAAATTAATTAACACTTCCATGCAACTGAAGTCAACTATTTAAAACATTATTACTGCATTTTTCTGCAAGGGAAGCAAAAAATAGCAAAGACGAGGATTGGGTTTGCACAGTTGTTGTTGGGAAGGGAGGGGGGAGAGAGAGGGGGTATTAGGGTGGAGGAACTAAGGTTACAAATTAAGATTTGTAATTATAAAGAGGCTGAAACATCTGGCGAAACCTCATCTGATGATCGGAAACCACCTATTTGCCTGCTCCGCAGCGGAGCTTTTACCACTGCATTTCGCCTCTGACAGAGACAAACCTATTGTTGCCGGGGCCCATAAGGGAAGCAAAGAATAGCAACACTGCAGCCTACCACGCATGTCGTAAGAGGCAACTAAGGAGGCTTTATGGGTCCGTCGCCCTGCTACTGAGTGACTGTGTGGCGCGACACTGTGAGCTGTGAGTTTCATGTGAAATGCTTTTGAATCTGCTCGAGGTTTTTTTGGAACGTGACTGCATGTTCGGAGCGATGGCAGGTGGCTATGTCCCAGAGTTTACCGGTTTTTGCCTTATGCAGAAATGCGTGGCTGCTGGGCTTCTGGTTGACTGCCGCTACCATCGGTGTGGAACTGTATTTTCGTGGACTGTGTGGGTGAAAACATCCAGATAGGAAAATGACTGCCGATTCCATCAGAGATGAATTGGGTGTTTCGTGAGAGACTGGTGTGTTGACATTCTGGCGGCGGCATTATGCACAGTGTATCTGTGCGGGCTGTTGTTTGTCGAGACTCCTGTCTTTTCCACTTTTCACATTGGGCAGTGGGGAGCATTTTGTGTGATATTCACTGGCACAGGAACGGAGCATAATGGGGACGACCCGTTGCTGTGAAGTTGGAACTGCGACTAACTAACTAACTAAGAGACAAACCTAGTCTTGCGAAGAAATGAACACGCGCTCTGTGATATAAAACCGGTAGAGAAACAGGTGGGTGCTTGATAAAGGTTAAAAGTTGACAGGATCACCTTCTTTGCACCGAGTTTTACCCCATCTGGTGCGGTTTTTCTCCGCACAACGACAGGCGGCTTGCAGAAAGCATCGCACAAAGTACGAACCCCAAAACATACACCCCCGCCCGCACTTCTCCCAGGACTCGTGGGAATTTGCGCTAGTGGTGTGAACTACGCAGTCAAAAAGCGCCAACTGAATTCAGAACGCGAGACAGACGGCTTCAAAGTTGACTAATAAATGGAGACGTCAACCAGTGATACAAGCACCGCTAATGATAAAGTCCTCCGTAAATGCGAAACGTATGATAATACAAAGTATACCAAGTATAAGTATACCGGTAAAAATCATCAATCGAAACAAAGCAAAATGTAAATAGATCCATACTAATAAAACAAAATGACACGTTTATCCACAAAAACTAAGTAAACGCTGAACCCAATGAAAAATGAAGTCAATTATAATAATGTCATTTCTATAATAAAACTTACGTAAACGATAAGTTTCTAGATAATAATCATTACAAAAATATACCTGAAGATCGTCAAAAATTCGACAAATGTGTTTCATAAACCATGAAACTGGCGACAAAGTATACGCTATGAAATCCACCTTAACGTAGCTGACCTTACTTATAGCAGGCTGGCCTATGTAATATGAGCAATACTTCTTCTCTAACAGACGGCGCAATGCCTGGGTTTACCGTTGGACTTGGCTTAAAACTGATACAGACGCGTACATAGTGCAGACGTCATGAGGTCTTAGCATAGCACAAAGTGCTTGCTGGGCACGTGTTTGGTTCCGCAACATACCGAAAGCCACTTCTTTAAACATGCTAAATAGTCCCCCCCCCCTTCCCCTCTTTCTGTGGGTTGGAAAAAGGTGTCGGGGAGGGCTCACAGTTCATAAAATGTATTTCTGGACTGCAAACTTTTCAAGAGCTATACACACGCACGCACAAAATTCCTCTGTCCTTTAAGAGCTGGCATTCGAGAACATGGCCTTTCCACCTGCTCGTTGGGTGTCAATCAATGTTCACTAATTTGTTACTCGGTTAATTTAATAGTCCCCAGGGAGCCACTTCTTTAAACATGCTAAATAATTTGCCCTCTCTCCCCCAGCCCTCTCACACAAACACTTCCTCTCTGTGGGCTGAAAAAGGGGGTGGGGTGGGACGAGGAGCAAATAAAGAAAGCGTTCACAACTCATTCATTCAGTAGCATGTCCTTTGCAGAACCTCAGCTCCCATAACAACCTTCTGGAAAACTTCTCGATCATAAGCAAGATGTCCCGCGTCCGACACATCCTGCACCCATCTTCTCTTTGGCCTTTCTCTTCCTCTCTTCTCAGGCATATACTCGCCCCCCCCCCCCCATAATTGTTCTCTCTACTTTCATGACGTTACAAGTGACCAAAATATTTCAATTTTCTTCGTTTTATCATCTTTAATAGCCAACCTTCTTCAATTGTCAGCTCTTGAAGTATGGATGCATTTGTTCTTTTCTTTATCCAAGATATTCACAGCTCATGAAGTATATTTACTGAATTGCAAACTTTTCACACCCCCCCCCCACACACACACACACAATAGCGCAAACTTATTTCTTCTGCACTCTAAGAGCAGATGTTCGAGGCTATTGTCTTCTTCCGTGCTCTATGGGAGCCAGTTAGTGCCCACGAAATTGTTACTCGGTTTATTTAATACCAAACACTCCCCCATGTCTTTGTGTATACAAGAAGACTAACGCAACTCCGCCCAACTGTAGCATGCATGCAGACGGCAGTAGACTATTAAGTAAAGACATCACTAAAGAAGCAGCAGTATCAGCCGCGGCAGCAGCAGAAGGCACCTGTGGTAGTAAACATCGCATAGATGTCCTTAAGTATGAGTCCCGTCGCCCGGACTGTCCCGATTACAAATTGACTATAATTAATTTCCCATGCTAGCAATGGCCGCAATATCTGCTGACTTTTCATCAACAAAAAGCAATTCCCCTGCTATTCTCAATCGTCGCTGTGATCGGGAATACAAGAGACAAGAGATTATCTTTCCGCGAGAACACACGTAAGAATTACAAAATGCGTTGTGAATCTAGCGGAATTTGTCACTTTTCAACAGCCGCGCGCTAATTCCCCTTGCCTGGAAACCGCAGGAATATGTAGGTAGACACGCTAAAATGTGCTGTCAGATATTGTTATATTCACTGCTTCCCAAACTATTTTCTATGAGGCGCACTTTACGAATGCAGTTCGTGCTACACTGAATTTTTTTTTTTTTTTTTTACTAATATAAATTTACGCTCCTCCCGAAAGGCGACGAAGAAGGAGAAAGGTAATCAAACTTCATAAAACTGTAAAGTGGTACTGGCGTGTTAAAATGAGCTTTGTTTTAACACTGAAATAACAGGCTGGCAACCTCTAACTTCTTCACCGTCAAGATAAAAACATAGCAATCAAATTACACCATAATCCATTCACGGGTCATAGGGATATCACGATGGAAGGATCACTACTGTGAAATTGACCAGTTTTAAAAGAACACAGATCACAAGTAATGGAATGCATAATGCATCTACAAAGCCGTCGTCAGCAAACAAAAAGAAACTGACACAAATTTATTAAAATACTGGAAGAAAGCACTTAGCTGAGGTCAAAAAAGTGTTCTCGTGTAGGTAGGTTTTGTAATTAGAAATACAAAAACAAAGGAACCTCAGTATATTTACGGATTATGAAACGATCCACATAAAAATAGTTGAGCGTGTCGTTACCATCATAACGAGAATACTAATAATACAGGTTATAGTTTACTGGAGGGAAGAGTAAGGCAGGCCTGCGATACAAGTGGGAGTATAAGGTCAAGACATGGACGAACAATAGTCAGTCGGTGTGTGCAACAAAGGCGAGAGACAAAGAGTGTGGGAGATCTATCACAGTCAACCTACATGGTGGAGATGGGCCTTACTGATTGATTGACTGCGTAAAGCAAATTCAGGTAGCGCTATTTATAAACTTCACAAAATAATCAATACACCTAAAGAAGTTAGAAAACAATACAAACAACAAAATAAATTAGACAATGAAATTGCTTATTTCTTCTTCTTCTTCTGCGTTCATCCGGATTTTTTTTTTTTTTTTCGGATGTGACTGCGTTGTGCCTATTTACAGCAGAGCTGCGTTCTTGCGCCGTTAGGCCGGCACATCCGATTCTGCGGGCATTTGTTGACCGGGTTAACCTTCCCGGGGAAATTGCTTATTTTATTTGTGGAGATTTGTTTCCTTTAAAATCTCTACATCCTTGAGTAGATGTCGGCGTGGCCGCGGGCTTAATGCGCTTACACTTCCGGTGCCCTAACGCCGAGGTAAGGAGATAATTCCCCACACTAGGATTTCAAAACTCACTTCTCGTTCAGAAAGCAATGGCGAACTACTGAACGTAAAATTACCTTTAAAAGATCAACCAGGGGTTGGGGTTGACCCCAATGTCCTGCAAAGGACATGCAACATTACATCCTTGACTGCCCTGGAGTCTACATGAGAGACCATTCATTCTCTTCTGCCTCGCCAATGTCCCTCGGCACATCGTTTCAGAACTACTGATTTACTACTGATACAAGGTTAAGGAAACGCGACAAAATGGACGATTAGATTCGCAGCAAAACCTATCTACGTTCCCTGTATAAATAATGCCTATCTGTTTTATGAACGGAAGCTATTTTCATTGTAAAGTGTGACAAATCTCACCTCTACAAAATGTGGCATGGCAAGATTGATGTTTCATTCTATGCTGTAGGACTAATAGTGCTTGAGATATACCAGCAGACTAGAACAGCTGACATCTGGATAGTAAACGCATCTGTGTGTGTTTGTATGGTAGAGAGAGAGAGAGAGAGAGAGAGAGAGAGAGAGAGAGAGAGAGAGAGAGAGAGAGAGAGAGAGAGAGAGAGAGAGAGAGAGAGAGAGAAACGTGTTGTATTATTGTAAACATATAGTTGAACCCACTGTTGAGCCGTGAAGAATTATGGATTCCACTTATACTAGACCACAGCTATATACGTAAGGGGGTATCTATTACTGCCTTTCCAAACAGTCGATTCCTGTTCCAAATTCAAAGCACAAGTACAGCCCCCCCCCCCTTCCAATCCCCTTCACCACCAAAGGCATCACCGTCTCGTCACCAGGCGAGAGGACTTGAAAATAACAAAACTAAAGTACTATACTGGGTAAACTCGACTCACATAGAGTGGGTTAGTGTAACAACTACAAGGCACATACGTCGGACAACGTATGCAACATTTGCAGTGTGTCAGATATGACTGAGAAATCGTATGACAGAAGACGGTACTACCTGCTTCGGCGATCATCAAACCCGACACCCCACATTGTGTCAACGGCTTCGGGCCGAGGAGTGCTATTGGGAGGGTACACGCCTTACCATAGTGCGAGAAAATACAACCTAAAGACTAAATGTCATGGCAGGGCAGACCACGCCCTAATCCTTGGTCGGCAACTGGTCTAGGATGGAAGCTCCGACAGGCGGACAGTTAGAGTATTGCTTTGCTGATCCGGCAGCTTCTGCAGCTTGTCTTGTTTCAGACGTATTGGTGTTACCATTCCTCTGGAGTAAAATAGACAGGCCTAGAGAGGAATCGTGCTGCATGGGCAACACACGGTCTCTAAATTCAGCCCAGGCTTTGTGTTATGGAGAGGTATAACTCCATTTTACAAACCATCGTCTGTCAAGACGGCAAGGTGCTTGCCTGTCAATGGTACATAAAAAGACTGACAAAGAACTGGCCGATTAACTGATTCAGTACCCCGTACCAAGGCCTTCTCCGTGGCGAAGAGGCTACGGACGCAGTTCGTAATCCCGCATACCGTGTTTGAAACACAGCTGTGTTGGTTTTTTTATGAAATGGTATGGGTGCCGATCGTTCAGAAAGTAATGGCAAACGACTGAACGCAAACTTTCCCAGGAATCAACTAACTTTTTATTTTAAACCTCGTACTGTAAAAACAAATAAAGTACCACACGACTACAACGATCGGTATTGCATATCTATTCGCTATACATAATACACATAAAACCATTACAGTGCAGCGCCAACTCCAAATGCAGAAAAACGTAACAGAAAGCGGCATCATTAGCAACATATTTTGCTTCGCTATATTTCTTTCATCCAAAGGTGTATAAGCGTTACGGTATAGTATTTACAGAAAACATAAAACTTTAGTATATATAAAAACAAGGCCAGCGTGCTTAAAGAAGTTGATAAAGGTAAATACCTAATGACAATCATAACATCATATGGAAGATGCGCGACAGACATTAAGAGCAGAATAGGTCAAGCAAAAGTTGCATTTCAGAAAATGAAAAGTATCTTGTGTAAATGAAAAAAGTCAGAAGAGCTTGGAAGCAGCGGAGGTCTGGTTCCTGCGACGACGAGTGTTGCGAATACCTTGGCTGCCAGAGTAACTAAGAACGAATGCCTAGAAGAAGCTAATGAAATTAGAACATTATATGAAACTATAAGAAATAGACTTTTTTTTTTTAAATTCGCATATTCTTTACAGGACATCGCTGTCAACAGCAGCATCTTTCAGCTGTCTGTTGATTTCTTGGCAAGATTACGTTCAGTAGTTTGCCATTGCTTTCTGAGCGGCCGGTTCAGTTATCTCGCAAGTCACCAGCGGGGGTAGAACCAATTCCAGCTCTCACCCGCTACGAGACTCTGCGTGATAAACGGGATTACGGAGAAAGTGGTGTAACCCCTCGGCCAGAGAGACCGGCAAGACAGAGACTAGCGCGCACAAACACACACTTATTCTGACATGCCCAATCAAGGACAGCAAGATGCGTCTTGTGAGATAGAATCAAGAACCTTCACGGTAGCAGACAAGTGCTCTACCACATTACTACCGGTAATAACAACATATACACACGCCTATTACCTTGTATCAGGATAACCTGTCCGTTTATTGTAATCAACATTTTGAAATTTTAATCTCGAAAAAGATACACCACATATTTTAATCTCTGGATTCTCTAGACGTACCCGTACCTAAGGCTGTGAATATTCCGGTTCCGTGTAGCGACCCGTTTAACGTTAACAGCGGTTCAATTTGAATATAAAAACGTGTTAATGTAAAATCTACAAAGCAGAAAAAACAACAAATATCTTTGTAATGCATTAATCAGCCGAAACTATAAATACCGACTAACGCCCACATATCAACTACACGTCTGCTATTTACCACATTAAATAGCTAACCGTGTGAAATCAAACCGCGCCGGCCACGTATAATCATAGAGCTTCGAGTTCATGTACTAGATAACACTGATCCCACGCGATATCTACCTGGAGATCATCTTCAGAGTAGTCGAGATACCATTGGCCTCACGTGAAGTGGCCTAACGTCAACACTCTAGTATGGCTGTGGAGAAGCTTTGATAGCCTCGGTTCTGGTTAACCTCATTCCATACCAGTTTCCATACGGGACACCCTTGGGCAAGGTGGAATACCCGTTTAGCCCCTCCTCCCCACACACCCTCCCCCCACCCCAGGGTTACGTGAAGCCATGTGTGCAGGTGGTGGATGAAGTTGAAGAGCAGCCGACAGATAGTTGTAGGTTATGGTCTCCACCTTCACGGACGGTAGGCAGAGGATCTCTTTTTTGAGGAGACAATGACTACGGTCACTGACCAGTATGGTCACTGCTAGGAAGGAAAGCAATGGCAAACTACCTTCTTTACAGATGCCAAGAAAATCATGTTGTGTGGACTCATCGATAATCAGAGAAACGGCATAAATGGATGCTCCATAGGAGCAGCTTCGCCCGGTAGGGATAGTCATGTGCACCAGGTGACTCCAGACCGTCAACAGGCTACTAGGTGCAAAAGATTAATATCATTGAAAGTAGGAACTTGGAATGTTAGAACAATGAATGCAGATGGAAAATTAGAAAACATCAAAAAAGAAATGGAGAGAGAGAAGATTAACATATTAGGAATATCGGAAACGAGATGGAAAGGAGCAGGGATAAGGACAGGAGAGGATTGTAAGATTATTTACTCTGGGGGAGAAGAACAGCAAAGAGGTGTAGCCATTATATTAGATAAGCAAACATCAAATTCTGTCAAAGGATATCGGGCTGTGTCAGGCAGAGTTCTATTAGTAAAATTAAACGGAAGACCTTTTAAAATAAATGTCATTCAAGTATATGCCCAACAAGTGAATGCAGTGAAGCAAGTATAGAGGAATTTTATAATGACATGGAGTCTGCTTTGAAGACTGTAAAAAATCAGAAATAAATATCATAATGGGTGATTTCAACACAAAAATAAGAAAGCAAAGCGATGGATGCAGTGTAGGCAACCATGGTTTGGGAGAGAGAAATGAAAGAGGATACAGACTTGTAGAATGGGCAAAAGAACAAGAAATGGTTGTAGGAAACACCTGGTTTAAACAGCATCCTAGAAGATTATGGACATGGAGGAGTCCAGACAGCAGGATTAAAAACCAGATAGATTACATCCTAATTAGCAAAAGGTTTCGAAATGCGTTAACAGTCGTAAAAACAGTTCCAAATGCAGACTGTTACAGTGATCACAGATTAATTACAGGCACATTGAGGGTAAAGTTAAAGAACGTCAAGTATACAGCAGAAAACCCTAAATATGACTTGTGCAAATTGAAAACTGACAAAGAAATACAAGATAATTTTAACATAGAAGTAAAGAACAAATTTGATTTATTGTCTGATCTAGAGATCCTATTTCAAGATGTAGATGATCAATGGGAAATGCTGAAGAATTCAATCAGTTGTGCAGCAGAAAAAAAACTATTCCAAAAGTAAAGAAAGTGGACCGTAAGACATGGATGACTGAAGAAATTTTACAACTAATGGAAACAAGAAGACAGAACAAAAATAATACTGCCAAATATGAAGAAATTCACAGAAAAGTCAGAACCTTATGTAAGGAGGCAAAAGAAACATGGCTTGAGAAAAATTGAAAAACAACACAACAGTAAAAATGCGAAACTAATGCACAAAAGAATTCAGGAGCTTACTAATCAAAGAACACGTACATCAGCAGGCTGCCTAAAGGCAAAAGATGGAAGAGTCATAATAGAAACAGATCAGATCTTGCATGTATGGTCAGATTACGTGAAAAACCTTTATGACGATAACAAAGACGAACAGTAAGATGTTCAAAATAATAATGAAGGACCAGCAATTTTGAAGATGGAGGTTCAGAATGCTCTTAACCATATGAAATCTGGCAAGACCCCCGGTTCAGACAGCGTCACAACAGAAATGATTAATGCTTTAGAAGAATATGGAATAGATAAAGTTACCACTCTGCTTAATACAATATATGATACTGGAAATATACCTCATGAGTTATGTAATTCTGTATTTATTGCAATCCCAAAGAAATCAGGAGCCTTGGAATGTGATCAATATTGAACAATTAGTATAATGAGTCACATCACAAAGATTTTGCTAAGAATTATCATGCAAAGAGTTAGGAGAAAATACAACCTGAAATAGGAGAAGAACAATGTGGGTTTGTAGAAGGGAAGGGTACAGTAAATGCTGTGTATATACTGAGAACCGTAATTGAACGTTCTATAGAAGTAAACAAAGATCTACACCTTTGCTTTATTGACTACACAAAAGGCTTTCGATAAAGTGAGACATGTCAACTTGATAAGGATGCTTGAAGATCTACAAATTGATGGAAAAGACCTTAGACTTGTAAAAAACATATATTGGAAACAACAAGCTGCCATAAGAGTTGATAATGAAGTAGGCCAATATCAGCCTATAAAGAGAGGTGTGAGACAGGGATGTGTAATGTCTCCAGATCTGTTTTCCCTTTACAGTGAAAATATTTTCAGAAATATTGAAGATATGGAAGGAATCAACATTGGGAGACGATGCATCAATAACATTAGATATGCAGATGATACGGTCTTGATTGCAGGCAATGAACAGGACCTGCAACATTTAGTAGATGCGGTTGTTGCACACAGTAAACAACTAGGGTTAGAATTAAATTGTAAAAAGACACAGATTATGGTTGTCACTAGGAAGAACGAAATACCACAGTGTAATATACAAGTAAATGGGAATATTCTTCAACAAGTGAGCAGGTACAATTATCTCGGAACAGTAATAACATCTGATGGGAGATGCCTTGAAGAGATTAGAACAAGGATCGCCATGGCAAAAGTAGCCTTTAGCAAGATGAAAAACATACTGACCAATAAAAAGATGTCAATTGAAACGAGAAAAAGAGTGTTGAGATGCTACATAGAACCTGTACTTTTATATGCATGTGAAGCTTGGACAATGAGCAGTCAGGCTGAAAAACATCTGATGGCTGTAGAAATGTGGTTTCTGAGGAAAATGCAAAGAATACCATGGACAGCCAGAAAGACCAATGAACAAGTCCTTCAAGAAACAAATGAAGATCGTAAACTGATTAGAGACATTAGACGTAGACAGTCAAAAATTTTTGGGCATGTTATGAGAAGAAATGATTTGGAGAACTTGGTGACAACTGGTAAGATCGAGGGGAACAGACCAAGGGGAAGACCTAGAAAGAAATACCTGGATTGCTTGGCCTTGTGGCATGGTCGAGACAGAAACACAGAGCTGATCCATGATTCTGGTGATCGAGTGAGATGGCAGAACATGACCGTCCACTTTTACCGGCATGGCATATGATGGATGGATACCAGTCTCACAGTCAAATGTAAGAGTATAGCACATAATAGTCTACTGCCGTCTGCATGCATGCCACAGTTAGACGGAGTTGTATTAGTCCAGTTTGAGGTGGAAGGTACATGTCCAGTTAGAGGTGGAAGGCTACATGTCCAGTTAAAGGTGGAAGGTACATGTTCAGTTATAGGTGGAAGGTACATGTTCAGTTATAGGTGGAAGGTACATGTTCAGATATAGGTGGAAGGTACATGTCCAGTCAGAGGTGGAAGGTACATGTTCAGTTGGAGGTTTAATGTACGTTTTCAGTTAGAAGTGGAAGGTATGAGTTTAGTTAAGAGTAGCAAGTGCATGTCCAGTTATAGGTGGAAGGTACATGTTCAGTTATAGGTGGAAGGTGCATGTCCAATTAGAGGTGGAAGGTGCTTGTCCAGTTAGAGGTGGAAGGTGCATGTCTAGTTAGAGGTGAACGGTAGATCCCCAATTACAGGCGGGCGGCAGATTTCCAGTTAGAGGAGGACAGTTGATCTTGTCAAACTAGTCAGAGGAGTTCTGCTGTATCATCTTAAATCTTGGAATGTGAAGGAACACACCAGGAAGAGGTTGAGGGAAGTGGAGATATAGTTTCTAAGAAGAATGTCACAAATACCCTGAACTGCTAAAGTAACTAACAATGAAAACTTTGGGAGAGGCTAATGAAAACAGAAAGGAAAGTAGGACAATATACACAACTGTAAAAAATAAACAAAGAGTGATAAATTTTATATACAACCATAAGAAAGAAACAATGAGTGTTTTTGGTCATATAATGAGAAGAGAGGCAATGGAGAACACCGTGACTACTGAAAATATAAGAGGGAGAAAGGGTAGGGGAAGACTGAGAGAAATAATGCTTGATAGTGAAAGAGGAGAGGTTGGAGTGTTGTATGTTTCTCATTACCCACAAGGTAGAGGTTGGAGTGTTATATATTTCTCATCACACATCAGGGAGAGATTGGAGTGGTGTATATGTCTCATCACACACCAGGAAGAGGTTGGAGTGTTGTATGTTTCTCAATACCCACTAGATAGAGGTTGAAGTGTTGTATGCTTCTCATTACACACCAGGAAGAGGTTGAAGTGTTGTATGTTTCTCATGATAAAATAATACAAAGTAATGCAGCTTTACATAACAGAATTACGACACATACAGGATGTTGCGGCGACTAGCCTCCATCAGCAAACAAATACATACACAAAACACAAATATAGCCACAGAGAAGACCCTCCGGTGACTACATTAAGGCGTAACGGGGACTCCTCGGTTTCCAGTCTCAGATAACTATCACAGTTTCCCAACCTACCTTCCTGCCTCTGCGGACCCCCTCCCCCCTTCCTTTTCTTTTCATGTACCACTTCCACTGGGAAGTAACTGGGATGCTCACTGAACCGTTACACCCATCACCCCGATACCATCCCACACCACACTCCCTCGGTTGTGTATAAAAGAAGATAAGGATGACAATCGTGGCAATACACAGCTTGGGATTCTGAGGTATGTAGGAACATGTTTTTCAAATTTTCATTTTTACATCATTGCCTTCATTTTAAAAAATCTTTTATTCTCCTCATCCGGTCGTTACGTCTCAATGTAGTTACCGGAGGGTCTTCTCCGTGACTACATGTTGTGTTTTGTGTATGTATTTGTTTGCTGATGAAGGCTAGTCGCAGCAACGTCCTGTATGTGTCATAATTCTGTTATGTAAAGTTGCATTACTTTGTGTTATTTTATATTGTTTACATTTTCACAGTTTTTGACCACAGTTCCACCAAATTGTATTCATACTTTTATTATGTTTCTCATTACACACCAAGAAGAAGTTAGAGTGTTGTATGTTTCTCATTACCCACTAGGTAGAGGTTGGAGTGTTGCATGTTTCTCATTACCCACCAGGGAGAGGTTGGAGTGTTGTATGTTTCTCATTACCCAGCAGGGAGAGGTTGAAGTGTTGTATAGGTTGAAGTGTTGTATGCTTCTCATTACACACCAGGAAGAGGTTGGAGTGTTTATGTTTCTCATTACCCACCAGGAAGAGGTTGGAGTGTTGTATGTTTCTCATTACCCACTAGGTAGAGGTTGAAGTGTTGTATGCTTCTCATTACACACCAGGAAGAGGTTGGAGTGTTGTATAGGTTGAAGTGTTGTATGCTTCTCATTACCCACCAGGAAGAGGTTGAAGTGTTGTATAGGTTGAAGTGTTGTATGCTTCTCATTACACACCAGGAAGAGGTTGGAGTGTTTATGTTTCTCATTACACACCAGGAAGAGGTTGGAGTGTTATATGTTTCTCATTACCCACTAGGTAGAGGTTGAAGTGTTGTATGCTTCTCATTACACACCAGGAAGAGGTTGGAGTGTTGTATGTTTCTCATTATCCACCAGGAAGAGGTTGGAGGGTTGTATAGTTCTCACTACCCACCAGGTAGAGGTTAGAGCATTGTATGCTTCTCATTACCCACCAGGTAGAGATTGGAGTGTTGTATATTTCTCATTACATACCAGGGAGAGATTGGAGTGTTGTATATTTCTCATTACCCACCAGGTAGAGGTTGGAGCATTGTATGCTTCTCATTACACACCAGGAAGAGGTTGGAGTGTTGTATGTTTCTCATTATCCACCAGGAAGAGGTTGGAGTGTTGTATGTTTCTCATTATCCACCAGGAAGAGGTTGGAGGGTTGTATAGTTCTCACTACCCACCAGGTAGAGGTCGGAGTTTTGTATATTTCTCATTACCCACCAGGTAGAGATTGGAGTGTTGTATATTTATTACATACCAGGGAGAGATTGGAGTGTTACTAAATTTCCCTTTTCACCAGTATTTAAAAATTGCAGATGCAAACGCAATAAGAAATGTATATACATTCTACTTGAAATAAATGTCAAACCATAAATATGAAAATCCTTCTTTCATATTATAAAGTAATTGCATAGTGTGTTGGAAGTGTTAGTGGTTAAACTGCTTAGTTCTGAAGATATCTTATACAAATATTGGAGGGGGGGCCGCATAGTAATTCCAAAGGTGACGTACTAAGGACTGATTAAAGTCTGTGAAACACACCTAACCTACAAATATGTGTGTGCATACACGCACGCGTACACACACACACTAAGAGACAGAGAGAGAGAAACAGAGAAACACAGAGAGATGGAAGAGTAAGCAAGAAAAGATGTGAAAAAGAGAGAGATTTAGAGACAGAGTGAGAAAGACAGACAGAGAGAGAGCGAGAGAGAGACAGATAGAGAGAGAGATCGAGAAAGAGGAGTAAGCAAGAAAAGATGAGAAAAAGAGAGATTTAGAGAGAGAGAGAGAGAGAGAGAGAGAGAGAGAGAGAGAGAGAGAGAGAGAGAGAGAGAGAGAGAGAGAGAGTGAGAGAGAGAGAGAGAGAGAGAGAGCAAAAGAGAGAGCAAAAGAGAAACACAGGAATTAGCGAGAAAAGATGAGAAAAGAGATATTTAGAGAGAGGACTAAGAGAGAAAAGATGTGAGAGAGAAAGAGAGAAGCAGAGAGAGAGACAGAGGGGGAGAGAGAGGGTGGAGAGAGAGGGGGAGGGAGAGAGAGGGGGGAGGGGGAAAGAGAGAGGTAGGGAGACACAGAGAGAGAGAGAGAGAGAGAGAGAGAGAGAGAGAGAGAGAGAGAGAGAGAGAGAGAGAGAGAGAGAGAGAGAGAGAGAGAGAGAGAGAGAGCTGGCACTTCTTCAGTCCCCCTGAACCCGCTACATAATTTGCAAAGTAAAAGGCTCCTTACTGCATGCCTAAAGTCATACTGGGCACATGGTATCTAAGATGCCTTACTGTTAGACCCATACTTGTAAAGACCCATCAGCACTCAGTGGGTGATGTGGTCAGTACCGTGCCAGCCACCTGCACTTCCCAAAACATTTCCTGGTAGCCATTTTAGACTGGGTTGACCTTGGAGCCCAGGTCAATTTCAGCAGACGAGTGTCTAGCCACTACACTACCATTTCATATACGGTCAAAGTTTAAGGTTAGTTATTATCAACATTTTTCTCTCTCATAAATATACTGTTGTAAAACAGCAATAAAGGAAATATTTGAAAAAAATAAGCACTTGAAAATTGACAGAATTAGTTTATGAAAGTTACTGGCCGTGATTCCTGGCCTATTATTCCTCATCATGTAGCAAGTATTTTGCAGAAAGTATCCCCCATCTCAACCTGTCGGAAAGATTATCATTAAAGGCCTCTCTAATTCTGGCTCGACCGGTCTTCAAGAGTTAAACTAGATTGGTTAAGCTGTCTGCCTTGTGGTCAGAAGGTCATGGATTTGTTTGTGGACTCCGTCATTAGGTTCTCGAGCAGTTTTTTTTTTTTTCAGGGACGCTGGAGGTCATTGTCAGAGCTATGGAATTTGTGCTCTGAGCGACGTTTCTGCGGGTTAGCTGAACTAGGGAGACAGACTGAGCTATGTGAGATAAAACCTGTAAAATTAACTTCATCCTCTTGTATTTTTTATTTAAAAACTGATACACTTTGAATATTCACTGCAGTTATCTACTCCTGAATCTTCTTTTCCAGTATTTAATCGTGGAAGCTTACCTGTGGGAGTGGGAGTATCTTCCTCTGAAGTCAGGTCTAACTGGGATTTGAACTCCACAGTGTGATCTACTCTCTGGGCCCATCTTCCCTTGGGCTGAACATATTCCTGGCTGCTCTCAGATCCTTCAGAATGTGCATCTCCAAACTGAGAGAAAACAACAAAATGCTGGGTCTCAGTAACAACAATTACAAAATGATTTTGACAGCAAGAAATCAAAGGATTGTTCATCTTTCTGATGCACTGAGAGTCCAAAGCATTATAGAGACTTTGGAATAGGAAACTTCTACAAATGCAATGAATATTGTTTAAAATTATTTTAAAATGCATATATCAAACATTGTATTGGCCACTTCATTATGAATAATAAATGTATTATTACACAGTATATTTGTCAAAGATTGTTAAAATCTTTAAAACTGTAAGTATCCCATATGTTTAACAGACATATCAGTGCTATAAAGATGGTTATGCCACAAATTTTAGTAGCAAATACAATTTTAAAATTGTATTTATCACATACTTGTCAATACAGACTGTCTAAAACTGTGCCACATGCAATATCAAAATAGTAAACGGTTTTCGAATACAGTGGAGTCTGGATAAGTAGAAGTCGCAGGGGCCGAAGGAATTTGTTCTACTTATCAGAAATTCAACTTATCCAGACTGCACACATATTTACACTAATACATGTGTACCATTGAGTAGCATTGAGTAAAATGATTGTACCACTTAGGAAACACAGGTAGTGAACAAATAAATAGCAATACAATATCAGAAATGTTGAAATGTTTAGTTTTGAAAATTTCCAAATTAATTAAAGAAAAAGCCTGTGATTTTGCTTTGCTTCTTGACTTGTGAAAAATGTCTTCCCGTTGCCTGTTTAAAGGCACAAAATGGTGAGACTGCATCATCTGAACATCCATTCTGCATCATGTAAATGTCAATTTTGTCAATTGATGCAAAAATATCTGACTGTGATACAGGTTGTGCTTGCAGCCCACAGTCATCCTCATCATCAGAGTCAGGGCTGGAAGGGTCTGTTGGTTGAATGACTGGCATACATAGCCCTATAATATCGGTGCTTGAAAGAGTGGCACTAGTAGAAACATCATTGTCAATGTTCACAAACTCCTCTGAATCAATCTTCAGCTCTTTATACAATCTAGCAAGTAATGGCCCCACTGAAATGTCAGTAATATTGCTCTCACTGCTCGCTGATGGTGTGGAATTCTTATTTACAGAGACATCTACTGCAGGTAAGAAGCCAGCATGTCTAAAGCAGTTTGCAATAGTTGCTGGTAAAACTCTGTCCCATGAAGATTTTAACATAAGAATAGCATCAAGAAGGGTTATCTTGAAATCATCACAAGTGAGGTCAGCATCCATATGACCCACAAGTTTTGACAATATTGTGGATCTATAAAGAACTTTCAGATTTTGAATGATACCTTGATAACAAGGCTGAAGTGTTGATGTGGCATTAGGTGGCAAAAACAAAAGCTCTGTTGCCTTCAGATTGTTAATTTTTGTGTGGGCTGAATAATTGGCAACAATTAAAAGAACTTTTCTATGTTTACACACCATTGAATAATCAAATTCTTGTAGCCACTCATTGAACAGTTCTGATGTCATCCATGCCTTTGAATCGGCTCTGTAATTCACACACAATGTTTTCAGGCCTTTGAAACAACGAAGATTTTAAAATTTTCCAATCACAAATAAAGGCCATTTTTCACCACCATCAATATTGGAACACAAAACCACTGTTATTCTTTCTTTTGACCCCCCCCCCTCCCTCCCCCCCCCCCCATGACACTTTTCATTTTTAAAAGAAAATGTTTTATCAGGTAGCAATCTCCAAAATAATCCAGTTTCATTGGCATTAAATACATCCGCAGAATTATATTTAGCTAAAGCAGGTCTGAGCACGTCTTCTATCCATGAGTGAGTCGTAGCTGACTGTTTCTCTCCACACACATTCTTATAAGGTGGGTGGGTGGGTGGGTGGGTGTGTGTGTGTGTGTGTGTGTGTGTGTGTGTGAAATAAACAGTTCGACTTAAAAGTGGACATTTATATAGTCGGTAATTCATTTTTATGTTTGACTAATCCGAGAATTCGAGTTAACAGAATTCGACTTATCAGGAATTTTTATACAAAGATAAAGAAGGATCTTGGCTGGGACCAAGCCAATAACGTCGACTTAAGTGAAATTCTAGTTATCCGAGTTCGACTTAAGTGGACTCTACTGTATATTAAATCATGATATGAGGTCAGATGGGCGGTTCATTTCCTCACACCCAGAGAAATCTCTGACACCCATATTAAGAGTCTAGCTGATATAAAAAGGTAAGAATAATCCCACGACAGACACTATTGCAGTAGTGTGACAAGTTAGACCCTCACAAATACTGGGTTCACCCATGGACATGAGAAGGTAGACACATGCTACTAGAGATTGCCAGATGTATAGTAGCATGCAGTGTGATTACCCATACCACTGACAAGGTACTTTATGGCTGATTATGTGTGCACACATACACACGCAGGCATACACAAGCACAATCAATTATTGTTGCATATTTTGTTTGAATATAGCTCAGACACACTGGGCAGATGTATGATTATAAAAAACCAAATATGTAAATGAGGGTAAAAAATCCAAACCAAAAAGAATACAGTTGGAAAATATACTATTCTGTCCATAACAATGATGACTATATCTCATTAAAGTATTGCTGTTAGCAATTATATGGGGGTTACAACATTCCTTTTTACAATTAAAAAACAAATAATATGTTCTGATGTAGTTTCCTACTGTGGGTCTATATATAATATGATATGTACATAGGAAAAGATAGCCAATCTTATAGTTTCCTACTGTGGGTCTATATATGATATGATATGATATGCACATAGGAAAAGATAGCCAATCTTTAGCTCACTTAGCAGGCAATGAGCCCAGGTGTCAAACCTTCATCCAGCAGTGTTCAAGGCATTAGCACAGTTCCCAATCAACTTCACTAATCGTGTCCACTCTTTCACAATGACACTGTTAACATGGTTTTTAATTTTTATTATTACAAACAAACATATAGATTATCACTTAAAATGATGACAACACTAATTAATGACTACACATTATCACTTGAAGTGATGACAACATGAATGACTCTACACATTATCACTTGAAGTGATGATTACACAAATGACTCTACACATTATCACTTGAAGTGATAGTTTAGGTTAGTTTAGTTTAGACGATGGATCAACATCACGGCACGCAGGTGTAACCCATAAGTGCTCCGTTCTCCTCCTAACTCAAACCTGAGTCTGGAGAAACTCAGCTCAGTGCACGAACTCCGTAGCACCGGCGAGGATCCTGAAATACTTTGGGTAGATTTTTAACTCGAAATTTTGCCCTACTTGAAGTGATAACATGAATAACCACACATTATCACTTGAAGTGATGACAACACAAATGAATACACATTATCACCGATGACAACACACATGACTCAACACATTATCACTTGAAGTGATGACAACACAAATGACCACACATTATCACTTGAAGTGAAGACAACACAAATGACTATACATTATCACTTGAAGTGAAGACAACACAAATGACTCTATACATTATCACTTGAAGTGATGACAACACAAATGACTCTACCTTAGCTTTAGCCCAGTTGGGTAACTGTCCGATGCTGAACCTGTAGTCCAGACTGGCATGGCTCGCTCCATCATCAAACATATCTAAAGTCGCTTCCTCTGAATCACCATTGCTCTCTTTTTTATCATCGACATTGTCCTCATTAAGCATAGAAATGTGGCCTGTCGATGCTGACTTGATCACAGGAAAGTTTCCGTCGACAGCTGAGCTGTCCAGCATCACTGGATTTGGCATCAAAGACTGATCAGATCTGTAACAATGGACAAGTAAATAAAATGTGTGTCAAACTATCAAACAGTTATGAAGGAAGTAGTTCAGATGTCAACAAATATATGTGAATGCTGAAATCAAATTAATTACGCAGAGTCATCATGCTGATTTAGCAATATGATAATTAGTGTTAGATAACTTAGAACATTGACCCTGGAAGGGAATCAGAGGAGCTTATGTGTCAGAATTTCCAGGGGGAGAAATCTGCCTTTGACACCAGAAGAGTTCAGGTACTTAGATTCTGGGTTCTCCAGTATAATTACAAAATTCTTAACCACTGAAGTACAAAAAGTGTCAAGTAATGGCTGGTGACATTTGGGAGTGATGAATGACAGTAATATTTCCATAAACTGTGAGATAAAAGAAATTATTTTTATTAGCTTTTATGACCCACCTAAATTATGCATTCTGTAATAAATGGTAGATATGTTTTCTCTTTAAAGAAAGATCTCTTTTCATACATGCCTCAAATGAGCATATGGTGCAAGCCCTATATACGAGGGTAAGTTAATAAGTAAGTCACAAATGGTTGTAGAAAAATAACTAAATATGATAACAACTTGAAACCAGTTTATTTTTATACATGCATTGTCCCTTTGTTTCTTGACATAATTTCCACCATCATTGATGTACTTATCCCATCGTTTTATCAGTCCTCCCAAACAGGTTGCATAGAACTGCGTGCTTTGTTTTCATTTACCAGCCATCCCACAGAATCTTACTTATTGACTCACCCTCGTAACTTTTTCTACCCAGCTATGCACTGCTTTACGGGACAAACATTTGTCAGCATAAACACTGATAACCCACTTTGGCGGGAGACATTTCGCGAATAACGCCGAAGTTGAATGTGAAGTGAAAACGTGGTTTAGAAAACAGAACACGCAATTCTATGCAGCCAGTTTGGGAGGACTGATAAAACGATGGGATAAGTGCATCAATGTTGGTGGAAATTATGTTGAGAAATAAAGGGACAATGTATGTATAAAAATAAACTGGTTTCAAGTTGTTATCATATTTAGTTATTTTCTACAGCCATTTGTGACTTACTTATTAACTTACCCTTGTATTTTATAGACCATTAGGTGGGACACAGAGGTGTTTCCAAGGCACCAGGGCCAGGTTTTATACTGGCCAAGACCTACAAACACGTCCTAGTCGTGCGTCCTGGGCAACAGGTCCCTTCGGGGTCCTGGCTAATGTAGTAGGATCGCTGATTCTTCCGAAGTCGGAGAGTATCTGCCTGCACGGCGAGGAACCATCAGTCTGCACACCAATAAGCCAGACATGGGACAACGGATACTCACACAAACCTCAGGTCCGGTATGACATCACATTGATGTTGGACAACAGGATGTCTTCATCAGACATACAAGACTTCAAGCTGGAGTTCACAGCCAGCGAACACAAGCAAGCAAGCATTAGGTACCCGAAGGCTGATTGGGATCAATATGCCTTTACTTCCAAAGACTTTTCCTGGGTTGTCCTGGGAGCCCAGGCCAATTTAAACAATCTGCCTTGATGGGCATCTGAAACCATGACCACCAGACCAGCAGCAAGCATGCTAGCCACTGTGTTAGCCTTTATTTAATCAAATATGCGCCCACAATGGAGAAAAACCATAAATATCACTGACCTGAAATAATCTGCATCCATCATTGTTTTCCCCAACTCCAGTAGTCTCCCTTTCATCTGGTTGGTCATGTCAGCAGGAAGTCGCCACACAAAAATGCATCTACAATGAAAGATTATTACTATGTCTAAAGGAAGACATACATTCCCTGCATACATACATCTCCAATTAGAGATAATTATGTCAAAGGAAAACATACACTCAACACATTTAATCATCACCAATTAAAGGTAATTATGATGTCAAAGAAAGACATCCATTTCATACAATAGTTGAAGTTAATCCACACTCAAAAATAATTCCAGTGCACTAGTAGTAGCACATGTGTAGACGACTCTTGAGTTCAAAGCGAGTGAATGCACATACATAAAATTATGTAACAAACAACATGTGCCATACTAATAAGCCTGGGCGGTCATGATCACCAGCTCAAACAATCACCAGTGTTGGATCAGGTCTGTGTTCTTGTCTCATTTATACCAATTGGCCAGCAAAGCCATCCAGGTATTTATCTCTTGTCTTCCTCCTGCTCTTTCCCCATCAATTTAGTCAGCGGCGACTAAGTTTTTAAGTTTATTTCTCCTCATAACATGCCCCCCAAAATCTTGACTGTCTAGGTCTAATTTCTCTGATCAATTTATGGTTTCCGTCTCTTGAAGGACTGACTCATTTGTCTATCTGCCCATCCATATTATTCTTTACATTTTCCATAGAAACCACATTTTCATTGCTATCAGATATTTCTCAGCTTGACTGCTTATTGTCCATGCTTCACATGCATACGGCGTTATATATTCTTTACACCACGTTTTTCCTCTCACTACATTTGACAGCCTTGTCATGGTGAGTATGAGGGTAAGGAGCTCATGCTCTGTGCCAGGCTTTCAGCAGGTTGCTCTGCAGACAGCTTCAGAGCCATATGGGACAAAACCCAGTGAAATGAAGTCGATCCTCTTGCCTCTACTAGATGAAATAATGTATGAAAGAGAGTGATAGAAAGGCAGAATGTTAGACGGGCCTGCCTGCCCAATCCTTAACCCTCTGAAAATAAAGTTTGTTTGTTCCTTTATTGGTAAATATGTTTTCCATTTTTCAAACTTATTTTCCTATGGTAATTCTTGTTCTAATCTCTACTAAGCATCTTCCATCAGATGTTATGACTGTGCCAAGATAGTTGTCCTGATTCACCTGTTTAAGAATTTTCCCAGTTACTTGGATTTTAAATGGTAATATTTCTTATTTATTGGTAATGACTTTATTTTATGTTTTCTTACAGTTTAACTCTAACAATAGTTGCTCACTGTGTACAATAACAGCATCCACTAAATATTTCAGAACCTGTTCATTGTCTGCTAATGATCCATAAATCTACAACTGCAGAAAATGTAGACAAATATAATGAAAATATTACTATACTAAAGATAAATACATTGAAAAGTGAAGCCAAAGAGTTCACTCACATATGGATCTAAATAAAAGATAATTATGATTACAAATATAAAGTAAACACATATGTATTTACAAATAAAGATAACTATGCTAACAGATAAAACTATATAATCCATTAAACTAAAATTAAAGAGATTGGTGATTAATAAAGACCTACATTACAACATTTTTATGTAGTCCGTGACTGATTGTATTCAAGAACTACAGCATCAGTCACTGTATGCAAGTATGCAAGAATTGTAGTATTACATACGTTGGCCAGAACAGGAGAAAACTTTGTAGGCGCAACCATGAACATCTATTGGATATATATATATATATATATACACACAATCAGGTCCCTAAACTTGTAGCTACCTACTAGATCGGACATTTTAGATCTGTCAAATCAAAGGCACCTGCCTGAGTTATTCGAACTCAAGACTTTGCACAATGATGAAAAATAAATCTTCAACATTGTCTCAGTCCAAGAGGCTTAAATCTTCAGGACAACTAAATACCATTGCCGCATGGTCTTGTTACCATCATATGTTGTTACCCTATGACAACCCATTTTTTGTTTTTCTTTGGTCATAATCGTTTACACTAAAACTAATCTGTGATAGCAAGGAAAGGCATACAATGCTTGTCAAGTGTCCCAAGGGAAAGCATCTGCACAATTTACAGAAAAATAAACAGACAATGTAGTGCCGAATATCAAAGGACAGTAGCAACGATGCTAACAGTGGCAACCTCTTACCCGTCTGCTGACACTGTTATCACATGCTTGAGGTCATTGACAAACTTGACACCAGTGATGACTTCTGAATGCCCATACATGGTAGCCACCAATTCTCCAGTGTGGAAGTCCAGAATACATACATTCTTGTCTGTGCAAGTTGTGGCTACATATGTCCCTGACGGGTCCAAGTGAATTCGCAGCAACACTCCTTCATCCCCTAATGATCCTTTGTAGCACTTCTTTTCTTTTGTGGTTTGTATGTTGTATAATCTGTTGAAAAAAATATGATAACACAATCAAATATTGCACTGTTATAAACAAATTAACACAAATGTATAGAAAGACATGAGCAAATAAGAACATTCATTTCCAGGGATTCCTATTTTATTTATAACCCAGTAATGTTAAACTCAAAATGTACAATTAAGAGCTGGAACTTGTACTAAAAAAAAAAAAAAAAAAACATTTCTATACAGGATAAAAACAATATGGAAAGATAAGAATATATCTTTGAATGCATAACTGTTTGCTTTTGTTACCTTGTAACTGAATAAGCTGGAATTTCCAATACAGTCATACCAATTTCATGGCAATTTAGATTCTAGGTGATAGTCACAACTCGAAGCATTACCATTTGTGTCACTTATCAATGTACTGTAGTGCAATCTTTATAATTGGGCATAATTTATGCAAACATCACCAAATGGTACCTAGGCATACGGTTTTGATTAAGATTACATGGGAGGGTAACAAGGACAGAATGTCACTTGAAGAAATGACATGCAAAATGTATTCGTAAACCTACTATTGGCAGCAACACCTATCAGAAGATCACTGCAAATGGCAATGTTGTGTCATTAAGGATCTCAACAATGAAGCAGACATCTCAAGTTTGTGATATAGTGACAACTGAAAGGATTGCAATATAGTGACAACAGACAGGTTTGCGATACAGTGACACCCAAACGGTTTTGAAATTCAGTGACAACTGAAAGATCTGCAATACAGTGACAAATGAAAGGTTTACAATAGTGACAACTGAAAAATGTGCAATCAGTGACAACTAAAAAGTTATCAGTGTAAAGCGCAATAGATCAAATCACAGCAAGTTAGGGTAATTAAGAAAAATATCCCAGGATATTTTCTGGTGAACATATAAGGATGGGTCGCCCTGGGAGTCCAGGTCAATTTGTGGAAATGTGCCTCAAAGGGCATGTCAACCCATAACCACCAGGCTAGCATCTTAGCCAGTGTGCTAAGTTCACAGTGACTGGTGTATAAAAGTATATGTGAACAGAACAATCAGACAATTTATAAAAAAAATGTGTACTTTATAATCACAGTGACTGTGGGGAAACTGTGAAACTGTGTACTGCTCTCACCTGACATTCCTATCCTGACAGGCTGTGGCCAGCAGTTTCTGTGTGGGGTCAATCACCATGTCATACAAAGTAATCTTGGTGGCCAAGTGGTGCTCCAGTTGGAACTGAAACTCTGGAGACTGCAGAATACAACAAACAGAACGTAAATATTTGTTTCCAATTGTCAATAGCAATAGTTCATACTTAAATTTGTCTATACGACGAATTATCTGTATACAGTTGGGGTTTAAACATTGCTCCACCCGGGAAGATTAACTCGGTCAACAAACATCCGCAGAAGTATGATGCGTCAGCCTAAGGGTGCAAATAAACTTGGCACAACACAATTACATCTGAAAAAACAAACACTCCGGATGAACGCAGAAGAAGAAGAAAACATTGTTTCCAGGGTGCATTCCTCAACAATGGCAGAGATTTAATTCCCAACAAGTACAACTCTGATGCAGTAGCATAGTCACTAGTATACTTGCTTCCGTGCAAATGCTAAGGATTTCAAATTCTAATCAAGGAAGATTTGAAAAATGACCTGGGCTATCAGGCCAATTCAGCCTAAAATGGGTACCAGGAAATGTTTTGGGAAGTAAAGGTGGCAAGCAAGGTGCTGATCGCATCTCACCTAGTGTGCACATTGATGTATACAAGTATGGGGGCCAGCACCATATATACCCAATAAACCTCAAGGTGTGTAAACACTATCCTTTACTTACAGCTCTGATTTTATCCAGCCTTTTAAACATGGGTATTCCTGATTTTTCTGGCTAAAGTAAAAACAGCCAGTGTGGCACTGACAATATGACCACTTGTGTTCTGTTCAACCACTGAGAATATTGGCCGAACATCACATCTTTTGTATGCTTTACTCACGTAAATATGCACTTTAGTGATGTTACTTATTGAATAGTATAAATGGAACAATCTTTAACAACCAACCATTCATTTTATCCTTGGCATCTCTACTTTCTCTTTTCCCCCAGAATTAAGCCTAGGTCATGCATAGCTGTATGGCTAGTAATGATAATGGTTTAATATTATCACTTCTTCGGCACAGGTCTCCAGAAACTATTTTATATATATATATATATATATATATATATATAT
The DNA here is from genome assembly GCA_963921405.1 of Cepaea hortensis. Classification (NCBI taxonomy): domain Eukaryota; kingdom Metazoa; phylum Mollusca; class Gastropoda; order Stylommatophora; family Helicidae; genus Cepaea; species Cepaea hortensis. The sequence continues at coordinate 49,201,598 of OY992881.1, forward strand.
ATATATATATATATATATATATATATATATATATATATATATATATATATATATATATAAAGTGATTACAACTAAAATTGTGGATGTTATAAGTAAAAGGTAGCATGTTTGTAATCGGAATACCAAGGTAATATCTTTCTAACCAAAGTTAAATAAATTTGAAGTTCATTGCAATAACATATGTGCCCAATTATGTGCATTTATGTGTATGTGTCTGGGGAGAATGTTCAGAATATATAGTTTTAGTTTTACAAAACTGAAATACTTTTGTCATATTCAACATCAAGGCGGCTTGGAAAGAACAGTGATGAAAGGCATGGTTTCTGGAGCCTGGAAGAAGAGGAAGGAGTCAAATAACACAAAGATGGACTCAGGACATTGCAGACACTTTTGGCATTAGGGTGCATGCAGTAGAAGAAATGGAAGCTTTTCAACAGATCCTGATGAGAGTGATGTTCCACAAAGGACTTGGTGCATGATAATGATGATGAAATATCTTAAAAGTAAAAGCTAACTGAGATGTATTAATTGTTCTTAATGATGAGAACTTTGGTCAGTATATCAAGAAAACAAAACTAAAACCAAGGAAGACAAAGTGACTTACTGTCACAGCATTCCTGAGTAAAATAGACTTGTCGGCACCACAGCTGATCATCCGAATTTTGTTATCCACGTCTGTAAAACGTACAGCTGTGATGGAAGATGAATGATCACCGAGAGTCTGCACCAATCCATAATTTGCATCCACATCGAACACATGGATGAGTCTGTCTCGGCTAGAAGTTGCAAGAAAACGGCCTGAAAAGAAGTACCTAAGACTGTAAATAATGATACATTATAACCTCTATGGTTCTCAGAATACATTATGTAAAACAACTGGAATACACAAAATGTTGGGCAGTTTGACAAAATTAAAATTACATGCAAAAAAAGAGTGACAAAACTTCATCCGTCCCGTGTATTTTCATGCCCAAGTCTTCAATGTCCTTTGTCCTGGTTCATCCCTGATTCATATTCCAGGAATCACACTTTCGATGACTATTCAATCCAAGTCACTGTGGGGTCTAACATGGCCACAGTATTTCGATTTCATGATCATGACACTGTTTATGAGCCAGTTTTCTTCGATGTTAAGATCTTACAAAATGTCACTGTTTTTTCTTCTTCCTGGTCCATGGTATTCTAAGAATTTTTCTGTAACATTTCAGTTCAAACGCCTCACTTGTTTTCTTTAATGATTGTGAAATGCCTACAACTCACATCCATATGTTTACATGTAATACCTATTTAATATTTACGGCAACAAAATATTATACAATATCTAAGACTCACCATAATTTGTGTAAGAGTATTCCAGACACATGACATCAGAGTCGTGAGCTTCAATACACTTCTGTTCTCTCAGGTACTTCATGTCATATAGTCTACATACAGGAAGTAAATAAACAAAACATACTTGACGTACTTGATAACAAAACTTCTGTGACTGTTTGTTCTCTGTCGCGAGAAGAGAGAGACAAAAAAGAATAGGAGAGGATCGTAGGTCTCCTATTGAAAGATTATTTGTTTTATGGCAACATGGTTAATGGACAGTACTACGCAGATCCCCTTTACAAACTAAAAAATAAGATGTGACTAAAAAATGAAGGTTAGTATGCAGTCAAAATCTTCCTTTTCTTCAAGACACTGTGCCCTCGCCTTACAAAGCACAGCCTTTATCAAACATTTTAATTTTCCAAAATAATCTGTTTATTAAAAGAAAACAGCTCAAACGAAATAATTTTGACAGTCATGAAGAAGCCGTACTGGCAAGTTATCCTAAAAACATGAATACTATACAGAAGTGATCAGTACAATATTCACTTTAAAATTTATTGTATGCCATTCTAATCATGGCACGTACATACAAACGTACGTACGATCGTACTTCCGGTCGCCAACATAGCAGTTAGGCGTTGAACCATTAAGGCCTGTGGCATGTTTATGCTTGTAGCTACGGTTTGCAATCGCATTTTCCTCATGTTGGACTGGTAGTAAATGGTTCCGTCACCCTGCTACTGAGTGAGTGCATGGGCGACACTGTGAGCTGTGAAATTCACGTGGAATGCTTTTACATCTGTCCTGTACAGTGACCTGCATGTTCGGAACAATGGCTACCGGCTGTTGCTGAATTGACTGATTTTCCTTTTCGGTTCACGAGTGCATTTTTTCAGAAGGGAGTCAGCGCTGAAGCTGCGAAGTTCGTGCTTTGTGCGACACTTTTGGCGGGTCGCCCTGCGGTAAAAGACTGAGCCATGTGAGAAAACTTGGGTCAATGAGGTCTTTCTGGTGATTGCCGAATCCATCGACGATGAACTGTGATTTTCGTGGATGAATTTTGTGTTGGTAGTCTGGCGGCGGCATTATGCACAGTGTACCTGTGCGGCTGTTGGATTGCCGAGACTCCTGCCTATTCCACTTTTCACATTGGACCGTGGGGAGCATTTTGTGTGATATTCACTGGCACAGGAATGGAGCATAATAGGGACGACCCGTTGCCATGAAGTTGGAGCCTCGACTAAGTAACTAGCTAACTAATCATGGCAAATATGGGCATAGTGCAGTATTAACAATATAGCGTTATGGAATAGAAATAAGGTTACATTTTTCTCCCTTCATACAACATATTTGTTGTTCTGCTTCTTCTTTCGTTTGCTTGAAATATGTCTATAACTGCAATGTTGTCTCTTGTATTAATCTAAGTCTTTTTTTTTTAGTTCACTCAGCGATCCATAGAGTTTATCTTCCACTGTTGTCTCTCTAGGCCAGATATATTTGTGAAATGTTCATAATTTTCTATGTTCCCACTCACCTGACATTACCTTGCCTATCTCCAGAAGCAAGTTGTGCACCATCTGGACTGACCCTGATAGAACGCACTCCATTTTTGCCATCATAGGAGGTGTCTGTTTTATCTGTAGCACCAGCTGGTGGGCAAGAAGGATACAGCATTATCAAGCAAATAAAGTACTCGTGTCCCAAAAAGTGTTTCAGAAATATGAAAAACATCATCTCCATTTTGTCCTTATTCAAACTCTTATATTTTTTTTTAAAGGCAGTGACAGTCCACTAGCAGATACTGCCTTAAAGGTGTGAAGTTATAGGCTTTCACATATTCTAGGCCATCATACATTAGGTAAGGTGCCTGTTCCCTTCCTTGCAGCCTTTTTTCCTGAATAAGTCCCAGAAAATTATGAAAATTGTCTGGTACTAATTTTTATGATTTCGTCGTCGTCGTCGTCTTCTTCTTCTGGCTTGACCCCCTCCCCGAGCCGTGCAGGTAAGAAAAGAATAATCCTGCCTCTGCAAGATGTGAACCTGGGCCAAAGTTTGGGGAGGCAAGGGCACTATCTACTAAGGGAACTATCTGCCAATTCCCAAACTCTTGTGTTTCATTCAAATTCAAATCTCTCTGTCTAATGTCAAAACCTCCTATGTGACAATAAGAGGCATATAATAATAATCATCATCATCATCATAAACAACAAGTTAAAAGTAGAACCATGCCCATTGTCTTAAATATCCCTACTTGACCAACACTGACATATCCAGAATAACACTGTGTTTGTATGTTTTCATGTCCATGATTTTGCAATATACAATTCCAGCTTCCGATGGTTTCAACCTGACGGTATATGGGGAGCTGTAGTAACAATGGCTACCACAAACTTGCCTACTAGTCTGGTGGTAATTTGTTCAAATCCAAATTACAGGAGGGCAGCATGGCCGAATTGATAAGAATGTCCATACTTAAACATCCGGTTTGCTGATGCCAAGGTCAGGGGTTCAACCCCTATACCGGACAGCTGGACTAAAATTACTTCTCGTCCTTGACTTGGGTCTTAAATTACAAGTACCACTGAAGTCAGAGTGGGTTTGCCTGATGGCGAGGAACACTGGTAATAGGGAAAGCTAATCCACACGAAAAATGTAGTCCAATGCAACAAGAAGTAGTATGTATGGACTACACTTTAGGTCAAAGCAAACGAGTGGGGAAAACATCCATCAAGGGAACTTTTAAAAATCAACCTGGGCTCTCAGGTTGACCCAGCCAAAAATGGGTAACAGGACATGTTCTGGGAAGTAATGATGTGCAACTGACCGCATCACTCATCGAGTGCTGGCTGCTCTATAAAACTGAGGGGCTAGCACCACACACCAAACATGCCACAAGATGTGTAAAAGGCTCTTTCACTTCTCTAATCACCCGCTGAAGTAGCATGTGCTTCAGGCTGCCGGACTACAAAAACATACTAAATAAGCTACTACACTGTAAAAAACTGTCATTTACTGCCAATATAGTACCTTGCGGTGTATGGCAGAGGGGTCTTTGAGCCTGAGGAATAAAGGCCACCTGGCTAGTGCAGTCGCCGCGAACTGTGCAGGTCAGGATTTTCTTTATGCCCCCGACAGAAAAAAATCCGACACCTTACCGAGGGATCGAACCCGGGCCTCCCGAATGAGGGTCCGGCATTCTAGCCTCTCGGCCAGCCGCTCCTCAAGCTACTACACGTGAAGCATAAATTGCTTAAAGCTTCTGAAGTAGATCAGCTTTCTAATACAGTCTTGTCAATATTGTCAATTTGTCGCTGTCCTCTCATTGCTGCATGTCTTTACCGACAATTAATACTAATATCAGTTCAGTTATCAGTTGGGGTATCTTCAATGCACTCCAGACATGTCCATAGGTGCTCAGACCCTCCCCCCAGCATATGCATCAGCGTCAGGTGGCCAATAGTGCCAGTTCTGTGTTGGTTGACGAGGCGCCTTGTTTTCCCGATGTACCTCTCGCGTCTGGCCATGCAGATTCTTACTCCCAAGTCTTTCATCCTGGACAGCGATGTGGATTCACTGACGTCAAAGTCTTCTGTTCTCACCATATCTTTGAGGACGTTAATAACATCGGGACGATCCATGGGCTGGCCATCTACAGGGGGTGCAGAGCCAGCCAGTTTATCAGCTCGTTCATTTCCCTCGACTCCCGCATGTCCCGGGACGAAGATGAAGGTGACTTTACGGACAACAGACTTCCGCAGCGACTCAGTCCACTGTCTATGTACAGATCCAGCTTCGACCTTCTGAATCATCCTCATTGAATCACTTAGTACACACACGTTGGTATAATGCTGTGATTCCAGCCATATGAAAGCCTGTGTAACTGCCAACACCTCCATCGTCATGCTGCTCGTGGTCATAAAGTGGGCACCACTGGATTCTTGAACGGTTGGGCCCGCTGAACGGGCTGTAAATGCCCACACACTTCTCTGCTGCTTTACAACAGATCCATCTGTATAGATGAGCACTTCAGGGCTATCTGAGTGTTCATAGATGAGCGCGTTAACCTCTGCATTGACAGTGGCAAGGTTCTGCTCTCTGCACCGTCTGTCCAGTGTGATAATGCAGGAGAAAGTGCACTTAAAAGCTGGAGGCACCGGCACCCATTCCTTGCCAGGGTTGATACTGGTACGACTGCAGACCTGTCTGACGCCATCGTCCGCCTGACCCATCCATGATTTGCCCCTCTTTAGCCTGTCACCCTTTTCTCTGAATATAGCGTCATGCAGAGGGTGCTGCTCATCTGCACTTATTTTTAAGTATGCACAAGCTCTCCAGATCTTGATCCTGTGTTCCATTGTCGGGAAGTCAAGGAGGTATCTCATTGCTACACAGCTGGTGTCTCTCGTGCAGCCCAAAATGATGCGCATGGCTTCGTTTTGCACCTTTATACTAATGAATTAATACTAATAGTAATGACTAAAACAGTTACTAATAAACGATAAAAAATTATTAATTGGCGCCTGTGCAGGATAGTTTAGTTTAGTCGACGGATCAACATCACAGCACACAGGTGTAATCCATTATACTCCTAACTAAAGCCTGAGTTCGGAGAATCTCAGCTTAGTTAAAGAACTCTGCAACACTGGCAACGATCCTGAAATACTTTGGGTAGATTTTTAACTCGATATTATGCCCAGGCAGCGCCATTAGGCTACTCTCTTTCAATTTCCAACTGCCAAGGGATTTTTTGTGTGCGCAACAATACACAGAGTGCAGAATAGTAGGAGGGGAACATTATTATGAGGGTAGGTAAGAAAGTTATGCACAATAATTATTCTCTTTAACTGTTAATAACATTAAAAATGAAATTTAATCACAATGTTCATGCACATGTGCAGCAAACATTTCTACTTCTCAAAATAATCCCCATCACCATCAACTTTAACGGCTCTATGCCATCTTGAAACAAAAGCATGTATCCCAGATCTGTACCACATTTTGACCTGTTCTCGTAGCCATTTCTTTACTGCATTAATCACTCCCTCGTTATCTTCAAATTTTGCCCCATGGATACATTCTTAAGGGGACCAAAAATATGGAAATCAGATGGTGCCAGGTCTGGACTGCAAGGTGGATGGGGCAGTACATTCCACATTTTGTCGATTGCCTCCCCTGTTTGCAAACTTGTGTGAGGACACACATTGTTGTGAAGGAGAAGCAGTTGCTCTTTATTATTAGCTGAGATAATAATTGTGGTGCATAACTTTCTGACCTACCCTCATACATGTGCCATTCAGCATAGCACATAATGATGATACCATTTTACTAGTTATATATTTAAACCAGCCTTGTGTTACCAGGGAAGCAAAGAATAGCAACACTGTAACCTATCATGCATGTCATAAGAAGCAACTATGAAGGGTGGGCATGAGACTGGCTAGCTTATCCCATAGAAAACTCAATGACAAAAGACTTGTCATAAATTGGAAAATGAAACGCAGAAGAAGAGAAGAAGAAGAGATATGTTTAAATGACAAGAGCTTACCAGGATTGTAGTCCACATTACACAATGATGACAATGTGGGATCAACGTAGACTATTTTCAACAATTCCTGCAGCAGAAAATGAGCTTCAATGAGAAAAACATCCACATATAAAATTTTTTAGAATAAAATATAATAAAATAAATTAACAGAACATGCATTTGAAAGGAGCTGCAAAGGGCAGTGGCTAACAGTTTGTTTGCTGACCCCATCATCAAGTGATCAAATCCCCAATGAAGAAGATTGTCTTTAATTGACCTCTATTCACGGGTCAATTCAGCCTATAATGGGTACCAGGAAATGTCCTGGGTAGTAAATGCGCTCGGCGTAATACTGACCACATCACTCATGCAGTGCCAACTGGTCTAGTACGGGTCATCAACAAATATACCCCAAGGCATATAAAGGGATTCGTTATTTTTACTTTGCTTAGTGGAATACAAGAGGTAAACTAAACTAAGCATTAATACCAAGTGTATGTATACATGTTCAATGCTTCATTAGTTACAGCTGAAAATATTACAATTCAGTAAATCAGATGGTTTGGCCATTTAATTAGATTATCACAAGTCAGTGGCCCATAAAGAGTAGTAGCACTTAGACATGACAGAAACAGAGCAAGAGGATGACCTAGCAAATGATTGATTGATAGCATATCTGTGGCAATGAGTAACGCTATGACAGAAGAACACATCAGATTTCTCTTCTTAATCTGACACTGAAAGATAAAACAGCTGTAACAGAGAAGATAAGGAAGAATAATTAACGAAATGTGGATACTCAAGTTGTTTGTATGCAGCTTTCTGTATAGTGTAGTGTATGACAGGAGAAAGACACCTGGGAGACTTGTTTCACATAGCATCACTCTTGAATATTGATAATCTTGACACATCATAACTGGAGACTGTTTCACTATCTGAAACCTGTGCATATGCCTGATAAGGGTCAGTTTCTTTTCTACACCACCCTAATGACCACTTAGTCAATTCAGCAGAAGTTTTAATTTGTTAAGCTTTTTCTATCATAATCTGAACAATAACTAATATTCAATTAACATAATCAATGAAAACATATTTCTGTAATAAATATAATGACATCTTCATAAAAATCACATATTCACGTATGAAAATTGTCAAGAAAAAAAAACACTAACATTACTATAAATATTTCTTCTGTAGGTTGTGTTTTCTGGCATGTGAGTGTTTAAGTTCCACACTCGTATAGTATTGTCCCCAGATGCTGTTAGGAAGGACCCTGGAGGCAGCATGGCTTTAGTTTCATCCTCTAGCGATGGATATACCTACAAGATAAAACAAACATTTCTAGAGGGTATTTCACTTCAGTTCATATTTTCAAAAAGACGGAATGAAAGCTTTAAAACTTAACACTTACACACCGCACACGTACATTTCTCATCATTTGCCCTACTCCACATATTGAGAAACATGAGCACTGCTGGTTTTTCTTCTCCTCTACATATTATGACATTTTTTCATCTGTCATCATTTTTCTCCAAGTATTCTGAAACAGCCGGTCTCTGTGGCTAAGGGCTTGCGAACGCAGTTTGTGAGCCCGTATACCCGGGTTCGAAACACGGCGGTGCCGGTTTTTTCGAAAAAAAGGTATAGGGACCGGTCGTTCAGAAAGCAATGGCAAACTACTGAACGTAACACTTGCCTAGTACATCAACAGCAGCTGAAAATGCTGGTGTTGACTGCAACGTCTCATAAGGGATACGCATCAAAATTTTTTTTTATTCTGAAACATGAGCATTTCTCATTAGTATCCTCCTCCGGGCAATCAAAAAACATGCATCTCTCATAAATCTCCTCTTCCACATAATAATTCAAAACATTTGCATCTTTCATTATTCTCCTCAACATATTGTGAAACAAATATTCTCTCATTATCCTCCTCCACATATTGTTCAAAATGTGCATCTCTCATTATCCTCTTCCATATATTGCAAAACATTTTCATCTCTTATAATAATCCTCCTCCACATATTGTCAAATGCATAACTCATTAATCTCTTCTTCCACATACTGTAAACCATGCAAATCTCATAAAAAGAACTAAAAATACCATTTAATAATGCGCAGCACCCTTACCTCCAAAGACCAGATACAGCCACTATGGTAGAGAAAAGACCAGGCCTTGCCAACTCTTTTAATGTCATGGACATCCCATATATACACACTCTGGTCATTATAAATGCAGGTGACCTGTTGTTAGACAAACCATAGAGAAATTTATTATCAAGACAATCACACCAACACTGTTTCATCATCAGCTATAACTGACACTATCTCCACTTAGCTTGAAATGAGTCTGGTAGGGAGGTGAAGTAAAGATCTCTTTTTACACCCCTTGAAGCAAATTGGGTATATGGTGGTAGACCAATCGACACTGGGTTGTGAGTGTAGAGAATGGGGAGCGGGCTGCATTGAGTTTGAAGTGCAACAGCTGATCCAGAGTAACACACATCAAGGTGACATAGTCATCTACATCGATGGGTCAGTGGTAAGAAACAGACGCAGTGGTTGAGGTTTTATTGCAAAGGATAATGGACGAGTCTTGAAAAAGGAGAGTCTGGCATATGAGACTATGACCTCCAGCATGAGATAGGAGGTGGAGGCAGTAACAGTGGCATTCCGCTGACTGGAGGAGACTACTGCAACACACATTGTATTCATTACGAATTCAAAGAGTATGCTTAGTAAGGTGGAGAAAGGTTTGTTTCGTGTGGAATGGCTATTGTCGCTTCAGAGGTCACAGATTGTGAGAATTGTTTGGATATTTTGCCCTGGCCATGCAGGGGTGCGGGGGAATGAACAGGCTGATAGGCTAGCAGGGAATGCACCTCTTGGTGGTAGATTGCCTATGGACAAGTGGGAGGTGGTCGTGCGCTTGTGGGACCAGGTGGAGAAGGCGGAGAAACAGATTGTGAACCCATATGTGGAAAGAATGAGATTGCGGGGGATCGGCAGGGGTTCTGGAAGAATCTCAAAACTGAGAGGGAAGACCAGGAGAACTTTTAATCAGATAGTGGTGGGAACGATTAGTAGTATGACTCTTCGCTGGTTGTTGAACAAGGGGATGGAGCACTATGGGAATGTCCTGAGTGCAGTGATATCGGTTCTCAACTCAACTCGAGACTCGCGGAGTGATGTTGTCAATATCAAGTTGACTGCCTTTACATCCCACAACATCTCTTGGTACATGACATGACTCCATTAACTAACCAGCCTCTGTGGCAAAGGGGCAGTGAAAGCGTTTCACAATCCCACATACCGGGTGGTTCAAAATCAGAGGTAGGCAATTTGAAAGCAGACTGCTGTGCGTTGATTTTAACAAAGTTATGAGTGTTGGTCATTCATAAGGCAATGGCAAACTACTGATTGTCAAATTTCCTACAAAATCACAAACAGACCAAAAATACTGAGGTTTCATTGCGACATCCTGTAAAGAAATTGCAACTAAATTTTTAACTCTACTAACGTATAGTATATTGATTATTTGGTTGTTTCGGGATTTGAAATTTAAATATTGAGCACAACCCACTACTGGCAACGCTGATCGTATTCTGGTATCAACCTAAGGCTTATCCACGTCAATATGGAAGCACTATACTCGAGTTTCGCTCTCGTTTGAGCTCGTCAGTAGTGCATATCCCTGACTGGATCAGGAAACAAGCCCCGGATCACTGGCGTGTGAAGCGGGTGTGTAACCACGCGGCACACGCTGGAAACGCCAAATTATCATATAGTATATTCATCAATATAGTATATTCATCATTCAGTAATGTTTTTCCAGTTAAAACAGCTAATGCAAGTATACAGTTGTATCTTACATTACTTCACTAACATATAGTATTTTCATGCTCAGTAATACTTAAGTATTGTTAACTACAAGGTTCATAATTTATGCGTAAGTGATTCTGTGAACATCTATTGGATAATTTCTGTACATTCTTCTATTCTCATCCATAAATTCTTAAACATGTACAATTCAATGGGGAAAAACTCTGGTCATTATTGATAAAAAAAAAAAGTCTAAACCAATCTGTTGTCTGCAAGATATGCAAACTTGACAAGATGTCAACTTTTAACTAAAAGGTCATACACATCTCCACTGTAGACAATGGTTTTCATCGTCTTACTAAGCTAATATATGTGAGAGACATGCACAGATATTAACAATTTCACCATATAATCCAAGTAAAATTGACAACTGCAAGTTTAAGCAAATGTTGCTCTTTTTCGAAGAAAGTATTCAAATATCTGACGAGTGAGAATATTCCACTACGACTAAGTGTTAGGGTATTAGGAAATATTATGAAATAACTCGTAAATTGTGAAAAATAAAATGAAAATGTTTCAACATCTTTCTGCATGTGAAATTCTTCAACTTCTTGCACATGAGGTTACATTTTGTTCTCTTTAAGATGCTAAAATAATCTAAAACTATTTTATAACAAAGATCTATTACATAAGTTTAACATTTCCTAACAAAGGAACAATTTCCATATGAAATATGTATGCTTGTTTTATCTAATTTTTTTGATCTAATCAAATACATAGCACTATATGGAACAAAACAAACAATCCAACTACAAGACTCACTTTCTTGTGATCATCATCAATAGTTATTGCTTTTGTGTCTGGGTATTTTGCATCCTCTCTGTTGCTCACCATGTGACTAATTGATGTGTAAAACCAAAAGCAAACATTAATTTACACACAAAAAGACACATCAACAGCATTAATGACATATATAAGCAAAAAGCAACCAACCTATATTTGATGCTGTGTTATTTGCAGTAACGTTTCATGATTGTTTATTCATCAAATGAAATGATAAATGAAGAATGTTGTCCTTAATCGAAAATAATAAACATAAATGAAAAATGTTAATTTAGACAAGCAAGTGCTGAAAAGAAAGAAATAAAAAACCTATTTCAGCAAAAGAAGACCTCACAAACAGCAAGTATAGAACTTGGGTGAAGAAGCAAAGAACCAAACAGCTGATTCAACAATGCAAGTAAATACAGCAAAGTGGAAATAAAGTGGAAAATATAATGAGGATGGATTGTTCATACAATCAGCAAAGAACAGGGCAATATAAACAGTGAAAACTGTATGTATATATATTTGTGCCGGTCTCACTAGTCGAGGAGTTAGCAGCTTTCTCCGTAACTCCGAATACTCTCGTGGTTGACGTGAGCGCACGAGAATTGGAAGTGGCTCAAGTCGCGCGAGTTATGAGAGTATGGAGCCGGTCGCTCAGAAAGTCTTGGCGTGCTGATGAGCGTAATCTAGCCTAGGAACCAACATACAGCTGAAAGATGCTGATGTTGACCGCATTATCCTGAAACAAGATGGAAATGCGGAAATTTTAATTATATATATTTGTATGTGCGTGTGTGTGTGACAGACAGACAGACAGACAGACAGACAGACAGCATCTACAACAAGACTACTGTGCAACTCTGTTGTAATGTTACAATGTTACCTAGGGTTTGTTGCTGTTGTCACTTCTACTCCCAGGTGATGTGGCTTGGGCAATGAACAAATGTAGTGAAGAGATGTAGAACTAAACACCCTGACAACCCCTTCAGCACAGCCAACAAATATGTAATCTTGTCCAGCAGTAATGCAGTTGGCAGATTTTGTCTGTAAAATAGTTAATGTTGGTCAAATTTAAGTTTTAGGTACAAACAGAAGACCATGACAAAATAATGCAGTGGTCTCACTCAATTTACATACTGACAAACAAAGATTCTTGCTTGGGCTCTGGTATAATTACCGTATAATGCTAAGTGCAGTCACATATGCTCCTCCACATTCCAGATATGCAATATTCTAGACAAGACCATTTCAGACATCCAATAATCTAGACAAGACCATTTCAGACATCCAATATTCTAGACAAGACACATTCCAGACTCAATATTCTAGGCTAGACACATTCGCGACAAACAATATTCAAGGCAAGACACGTTCCAGACATAATATTCTAGCCTAGACACATTCCAGACATACAATATTCTAGACAAGACACATTCCAGACACAATATTCTAGGCTAGACACATTCCAGACAAACAATATTCAAGGCAAGACACATTCCAGACATACAATATTCTAGCCTAGACACATTCCAGACATACAATATTCTAGACAAGACACATTCCAGACACAATATTCTAGGCTAGACACATTCCAGACACAATATTCAAGGCAAGACATGTTCCAGATATTCAATATTCTAGGCAAGACACATTCCAGACAAACAATATTAAATGCAAGACATTTTCCAGACATACAATATTCCAGGCTAGACACATTCCAGAGATAACAATATTCCGGGCAAGATGTAAGATCCTAAAGCTCATTTTCTGACTTTCATGAACAGGGGTATGCTAAACAGAATGTTCTTTATCTCATAGACTGCAGCCTTTGGATGGATTATTTTGCATGTTGTCTCTGTCTTGCATTTTTTTCTTATGTGTTGTTATCACTGACCCTAGATGTATATCTCTACTAGTTTCAGTATTATCCCATTTGCTTTAAATATTTGAATTGTTAGGCCTTAAATGTATAAAGACATAAGGCGAGGCATAAAGGTGAAACTATTAGGATTACTTATAAGCTTTATAGCTCTAAAATGTAAAAAAATCGACATTCTTAAAGTCTGAGAAAAGTAAAGTATGATTACTGTACACAATTACTTCAGAAAGGGTGTTTTCCTGAGTATCTTCTTCAAAACATCCATTTACTGAGTCATCACACTTGTGAATAAAACAGCAACAACTTTTAACTTCAGCCATTGTCATCTGGAAAAAAATAATCCTGTCACTGCTGGAGACTGGATCTAGACCACTGTCTTGGTAAGCAAGCACTTCATTTGGTTATTCATTTTTGGTTTCTAAGAATGACATCACAGCACTCCAGACAAACCCATAGATGCTCCGTCTCTCTTAGAAATGTGATATGGTGTAGATGCTGATCAATCCAATAACACACTGACTGTGGACATGTTGGATCTGCACCCCTCATAATCCCTCTTGCTCAGGTGAAATTAAAATACCAAACAAAAAGGTCAAATACAAGTCAAAGATTAGTTTAGTGGATCCATTCTGAGATGACAAGGCATATTCCTCACAGACTTTCTTTCAGCACTGTGGAGAAAAGTCTAAAAACTAATGTTGCATTTCATTTGATCGGGGTGATCTGCTACAAGGTTTCTTACCCACTGACCATGTGGTTAAGTAACCACGAACTCCAGATGCCGAGATGCAAGGAATTGTTCTTAGTTCTGGTGAGTAAATATCTCCCTATTTACCTATATAGATTTATGTTAGTTTTATGAATAATTTGTGACAAATGAAAGTGAGGTCAGCATGGCCGAATGGATAAGAGCACTTGCTCTTAACAATATGGAGTGCTGTTGCTGAGGTTGTGGGTTCAACCCCTGCATCAGTCAGTTGGACTAAAATGTTGACTTCTCGTCCTTGACTTAGGGGACGTAAATTACAAGTACCTCAGAAGTCAGAGTGGGTTCGCCTGATGGCAAGGGACATTGGTAATAGTGAAAGCTAATCCACACGCAAAAAATCAGTCCAGTGTACTAGAAGTAGTAGCACATGTATGGACTAGGCTCAAGTTCAAAGCGAACGCAAAAACAAAAAAAACACTCACCCTTAACTCAACCCACTTGTCCAACTGTCTCTTTTCATTGAATTCACATAAGAGGCCTGACTGAGTGATGACAAAAAACCTCCCACACATATGACCTTGTCCAGCTACCACATCACAGAAGAAGTTGTCCTTCTGATCACCAAGGATGCCAGAGCGGCCACTCAAGGGTACTGTTTGGTTGATCTGTAAACAGTGCAATCAATTATAACATCAGGTTCAGTTCAAGAAAAACACATTGCTAGGGGAATCCCTGGGCTTGTGACATTATTGACCTTTAGCCTATTGACCCACTTAACCACTCCCAGTTCATTCACTTTATTGAAATCATTAACGCGGATCCAATGAAAGACATGCCAGCCCACAACAAGGATACAGATAAGTCACTTTTATATTGATATTTTAATTAAGTGTTTTTCATGTAACTGTGTCGGTTTGTATTTGTATTTTCTGTGCTGATGAAGTCTTCAGTCACAACATACATTTTTTACTTGTGATTGTGTTCTAGTAAAGCTTACCGTCTACTTCTCATTGTTCAGTAATTCATTAATTGCAAGAAAGACACAAGTCTATTAATTCCACTCAGTTATCTCGATAAGTGCAAAGTCTCTTCCTGTAGATCACACAAGGAGAATCTTAGTCCAGTGCATACACTCTGTACCACCAGTGAGGATCCACATGTGTGTATATCAGAATCACAAATGCTATAAATACTCTTTTTCTGGGTCATCATCATCATCAAGTGCCATGCCGGTTGGTGTAGGCATTCATTACTCTCCACAGATCTCGGTCTTTGGGTTTTCTGGATCAACTCTGCTGATAATATTCCTCCATGCCACTGTTACAATCCATCCAGCATCATTTCTCTTGGTCTGCCTCTACCTCTCTTCCCCTCAATCTTTCCAGTTACCATGATGTTCTCCAATGCCGCTTTTCTCATCACATGACCAAAGAAAGCTGTTTGTCTCTTTCTTATTGTTGTATATAAGGTTCTAGTAGGTGTTCTAAATTTGAAATTTAGCCTTGGGCAGGGATCAATCCAGCCTGGTCTTTACAACATTCAACTGCCTAGGGATTTTCAATGCACACAAAGTGCACAAGGGTCATATGGACTTGCTCTTGTCAGAGAGGGCAAGATGTCTACTACCCTATGATTGGGAGTGGTGGTGGTGGGGGGGAGGGAAGGAGCATAACTCCTTTTTGTATTTTATTTTAACAAATTTGCAGTCCAGATCGTGAAACAAACTAGGGCTGCGTAAGCCAGAGATGAACATCAGTATGTCTAAGCAATTCTGCCCCCAAATGTTTGTATTGTAAACCTATATGTGAGCCATAAATGGAGTTTCTTATAAATTAATGAACTAACATGTGTAATAAATGAATATATGCATTATAAATTAATGGTTGCATTATAAATTAACAGGTGTGTATATTTAAACTAATGTTAGTTTCATAAACTAATATTTGTATTACACATGAATATATGCATCATAAAATAATGTTTGGAATCATAATTTAATGTTTGTATCACAAAACATTAACTTTAAAAAAAGAAAACAAAATGCAACCTTTGAAACATAAGAAACATTTCCAATTGAAAAAAAAAAAAAAACAGCTTGCCTATATAACTGCCTACCTTTGATTTCCTGTCTTCCAGGTACCAGAAACGAACGTGCCTGTTCCCGACAGTGACGAAACATTTCCCATCCTCGGAGAAAGCCAAAGCACTGACCTGTAGGAAGAAGACATTTTGTAGAAACATTAAGAAACAGAAATATTAGCACTCATAATGCAAATACGCCCATGTGCTCGTGGAAGGGAATCAAAGAATGATAAGACTGTAACATGTTAAAAGGTGATGAGGGAGTTTTGTGGTGAGGCTGGCGACCTTATCCTGCTGAAAACTTTAGCTGCAAAATCCAACCAATCATGAAAGTCTGCAAAATCCAACCAATCATGAAAGTCTGCAAAATCCAACCAATCACGAAAGTCTGCAAAATCCAACCAATCATGAAAGTCTGCAAAATCCAACCAATCACAAAAGTCTGCAAAATCCAACCAATCACGAAAGTCAGCAAAATCCAACCAATCATGAAAGTCTACAAATCCAACCAATCATAAGAGTCTGTAAAATCCAACCAATCATGAAAGTCTGCAAAATCCAACCAATCATGAAAGTCTGCAAAATTCACCCAACCAATCATGAAAGTCTGCAAAATCCAACCAATGATGAAAGTCTGCAAAATACAACCAATCATAAAAGTCTGCCAAATCCAACCAATCATAAAAGTCTGCAAAATCCAACCAATCATGAAAGTCTGCAAAAGCCAATCAATCATGAAAGTCTGCAAAATTCACCCAACCAATCATGAAAGTCTGCAAAAGCCAACCAATGATGAAAGTCAGCAAAATCCAACCAATCATAAAAGTCTGCCAAATCCAACCAATCATAAATGTCTGCAAAATCCAACCAATCATGAAAGTCTGCAAAAGCCAACCAATGATGAAAGTCAGCAAAATCCAACCAATCATAAAAGTCTGCCAAATCCAACCAACCATAAAAGTCTGCAAAAGCCAACCAATGATGAAAGTCAGCAAAATCCAACTAATCATGTAAGTCTACAAATCCAACCAATCATGAAAGCCTACAAATCCAACCAATCATGAAAGTCTACAAATCCAACCAATCATAAAAGTCAGCCAAATCCAACTAATCATGTAAGTCTACAAATCCAACCAATCATGAAAGTCTACAAATCCAACCAATCATGAAAGTCTACAAATCCAATCAATCGTGAAAGTCTACAAATCCAACTAATCATGTAAGTCTACAAATCCAACCAATCATGAAAGTCTACAAATCCAACCCATCATGAAAGTCTACAAATCCAACCAATCATAAAAGTCAGCAAAATCCAACCAATCATAAAAGTCTGCCAAATCCAACCAATCATAAAAGTCTGCAAAAGCCAACCAATGATGAAAGTCAGCAAAATCCAACCAATCATAAAAGTCTGCCAAATCCAACGAATCATAAAAGTCTGCCAAATCCAACCAATCATAAAAGTCAGCAAAATCCAACTAATCATCTAAGTCTACAAATCCAACCAATCATGAAAGTCTACAAATCCAACCAATCATGAAAGTCTACAAATCCAACCAATCATAAAAGTTAGCAAAATCCAACCAATCATGAAAGTCTACAAATCCAACCAATCATAAAAGTCAGCAAAATCCAACCAATCATGAAAGTCTACAAATCCAACCAATCATGAAAGTCTACAAATCCAATCAATCGTGAAAGTCTACAAATCCATCTAATCATGTAAGTCTACAAATCCAACCAATCATGAAAGTCTACAAATCCAACCCATCATGAAAGTCTACAAATCCAACCAATCATAAAAGTCAGCAAAATCCAACCAATCATAAAAGTCTGCAAAATCCAACCAATCATGAAAACCTGCAAAAGCCAACCAATGATGAAAGTCAGCAAAATCCAACTAATCATGTAAGTCTACAAATCCAACCAATCATGAAAGCCTACAAATCCAACCAATCATGAAAGTCTACAAATCCAACCAATCATAAAAGTCAGCCAAATCCAACTAATCATGTAAGTCTACAAATCCAACCAATCATGAAAGTCTACAAATCCAACCAATCATGAAAGTCTACAAATCCAATCAATCGTGAAAGTCTACAAATCCAACTAATCATGTAAGTCTACAAATCCAACCAATCATGAAAGTCTACAAATCCAACCCATCATGAAAGTCTACAAATCCAACCAATCATAAAAGTCAGCAAAATCCAACCAATCATAAAAGTCTGCCAAATCCAACCAATCATAAAAGTCTGCAAAAGCCAACCAATGATGAAAGTCAGCAAAATCCAACCAATCATAAAAGTCTGCCAAATCCAACGAATCATAAAAGTCTGCCAAATCCAACCAATCATAAAAGTCAGCAAAATCCAACTAATCATCTAAGTCTACAAATCCAACCAATCATGAAAGTCTACAAATCCAACCAATCATGAAAGTCTACAAATCCAACCAATCATAAAAGTTAGCAAAATCCAACCAATCATGAAAGTCTACAAATCCAACCAATCATAAAAGTCAGCAAAATCCAACCAATCATGAAAGTCTACAAATCCAACCAATCATGAAAGTCTACAAATGCAATCAATCGTGAAAGTCTACAAATCCAACTAATCATGTAAGTCTACAAATCCAACCAATCATGAAAGTCTACAAATCCAACCCATCATGAAAGTCTACAAATCCAACCAATCATAAAAGTCAGCAAAATCCAACCAATCATAAAAGTCTGCCAAATCCAACCAATCATAAAAGTCTGCAAAAGCCAACCAATGATGAAAGTCAGCAAAATCCAACCAATCATAAAAGTCTGCCAAATCCAACGAATCATAAAAGTCTGCCAAATCCAACCAATCATAAAAGTCAGCAAAATCCAACTAATCATCTAAGTCTACAAATCCAACCAATCATGAAAGTCTACAAATCCAACCAATCATGAAAGTCTACAAATCCAACCAATCATAAAAGTTAGCAAAATCCAACCAATCATGAAAGTCTACAAATCCAACCAATCATAAAAGTCAGCAAAATCCAACCAATCATGAAAGTCTACAAATCCAACCAATCATAAAAGTCAGCAAAATCCAACCAATCATGAAAGTCTACAAATCCAACCAATCATAAAAGATAGCAAAATCCAACCAATCATAAAAGTCAGCAAAATCCAACCAATCATGAAAGTCTGCAAAATCCAACCAATCACGAAAGTCTGCAAAATCCAAACAATCATGAAAGCCTGCAAAATTCAACTAATACCACAATAATGTCTACACAAAAGCACTTGAACAGTTTTTAACCTATAAGTTACATGAAGATGTGAAAAATCACCAAAGATTGTGCTGAAACCACAACACTGGGGAACATAGAGAAGAGGCAGACCAAGGACAATATTAATCAAACAGACATGCACAGATATGTCAATGTAGACATACAGGACATACAGAAAACACATAAGACAGACAACCATGCAATTGAATGATTAGGTGTCTTCACGAACAGCCCAAGGGCTTATGATGATGATTTGGTTTCTGGCAGTACGTAACTTCATCAAACTTATGAAATGTTACTGAGTTACAGTTTACATTTAACTCTGCCTGTGGGACCAGGTCGAGAAAGCGGTCAAACAGACTGAGAACCCATATGTGGAGAGGATGAAATGGCAGGGGATCGGCAGGGTTTCTGGACAAATCTCAAAACTGAGATGGAAGACCAGGAGAATTTTCAATTACATGGAGTTAGAACGATTAGTATGACTCTTCACTGGCTGTTGAATGAGGGGACAGAATGCCTGTGGGAATTCCTGAGTGCAGTGATGTCGGTTCTTATCTCATAACTCATTTAACTCTTGATCATACAGCAACTCAATAACATTTAATACATGTTACATATAAATTAATCACAGCTAAAATTATAGACACATCTCTAGTATACAAAATATTTAAAAAATTAATTCCACCATTTCTTTGTGCAGTATTTAGAGTTGGGTGGCGCTCACTAATCCTGACACCCTACGTTGTGCATACGACTTTGGGTGAAGGAGCGCAATAGGGAGGGTTCAAGCTTACCCTAGTGAGAGGAAATGCAACCTAAAGACTAAATGTCATGGCAGGGCACACCAGGTCCTAAGCCTTAGTCTGCAACTGGTCTAGGATCGAAGCTCTAACAAGCTGACAGTTAGAGTATTGCTTTGCTGATCCGGCAGCTTCTGAAGCTTGTCTTGTTCCAAACATATTGGTGTTACCTTTCCTCTGGAACAAACTAGGCAGGTCTGGAGAGGGATCATGCTGCATGGGCAACACATGGTCTCTAAATTCAGCTCAGGCTTCGAGCTATGGAGAGGTATGACACCATTTAACAAACTATCGTCTGTAATTACGGCAAGGTGTCTATCAGCAAAGTACACGCAAACATGACAATGAAATCTACTTAACCATGTGCAAAACAGCAAATCATAGCAGAAATTATTAAAACCTTTTGAGCAGCAGACATGAAACAGATCGGAAAACAGGAAATGAAGCAGCCGACTGGAAAGACCGCAACAGACAGAAAAAGGAACAGCTGACATGAAAGGAAATTTTGCAGGACAAGATGAATGCTTGAAAATGCAAGATTTAATGTGGCTACTTAGGCAAAACACAATGAAGAACTGATTAAAAAATTCTAAGAAAGTCTGTGGAATTGATTAAGAAACTATTGTTATGTTAAAAACAAGAAAATACAAAAACAGTTAAAGAGACTGAGAATTATCATGCAGAAACAAACATAATTAACAAAAGCTGGCCGCTATGTAGCATGTGCATAAAATATGTAAACAAAGAATGAATATGTTATACGTCTTAAACACTTGAATGCAGAGTATGCATCTCTCATCTCTCTCTCTCTCTCTCTCTCTCTCTCTCTCTCTCTCTCTCTCTCTCTCTCTCTCTCTCTCTCTCTCTCTCTCTCTCTCTCTCTCTCTCTCTCGCTCGCTCGCATGCACGCACACACAAAACTGAGCTGTTACCTTGCTAGAAATTTTATTTGAGGCCACTTTATTGCCAGTTTTCCAGTTCCACACGTTAACCATCATGTCATGCTGGGTGCCTACAGACACGATTTCCTTCATGTTGGGAAAAAAGGCCTGCAGGGTAACAAACAAAATGGATTATAATTATAACACTGCCAACATGCCAAATCAATTAATGTGTGCAAATGTTTTAAAAAAAACACATCTACTTTACACAGAAACAATTTTAAATAACAATTTTATATCAACAGTGCAATAGGTAAAGATGACTATATCGCTTAAAAACAGAGGGTCAACAAATGAACCAAGAGGTAATGTTATAACAGTATGTAAACTCAGAAGTCACAAACAATATATTGCATGATTTATTGCCTGGCATATTTTGCTGCATCTCGTCAGGTGTATACTGCTGGGTTATATATCAAATGAATTGAATAAATGAATAGTACTTTAGCCGAAACAATTAAAACGCATCCTTATAGATATTGAACGTGTGGCTTCTGTGTTTAGATTAACTAAGGAAATACATTGTTAACTGAACATCTGATTAATTAGATACAATCAGTCCCTCATATCACACATGACATAAAAAGCTATATATTATGTCTGTTAGGGGAACATCTTTCAAAGAATTTGAAAATATTTTTTTTAAGTAAGTAAGTAAGTAAGTAAGTAAGTAAGTAAGTAAGTAAGTAAGTAAGTAAGTAAGTAAGTAAGTAAGTAAGTAAGTGAGTGAGTGAGTGAGTGAGTGAGTGAGTGAGTGAGTGAGTGAGTGAGGGAGGGAGTGTGTGTGTGTGTGTGTGTGTGTGAGAGAGAGAGAGAGAGAGAGAGAGAGAGAGAGAGAGAGAGAGAGAAGAGAAGAGAGAGGGGGAGGGAGAAGAGAGGGAGCGAGAGGGATGGAAGAAGATGGTTATAATAATAACTAGGAGCTATCATACTAATCTTCTGACTGCCGATTACATCCACGTGAGACTTGATTCTGACAAAGAATCTTTAAATTTAAAAGCAACCTAATTTTAAAAATATACCAGATAACAAAGGACAATTTTACATTCCAGTAGTTTCTTCACTTGTAGTCGAAGGTCCCGCTGTAATTGGTAATTGAGCCAGCTTAAGAACAGAATACGCCAAGGAAAAAACAAAAGCTGCATTTCAGAAAATGAAAAGTATCTTATATAATACGTCAATCTCATTGAATGTCAAACAGAAAATACTGAGATGTATTCAGAAATACAGAATCTGTTCTGCCATATCACAGCGAATACTGGAATTTGAACAAACAAATTAGGAAAAGTCAAGAAGCAACGGAGAAATATATTCTGAGACAAATATTGTGAATACCTCGGACTGCAATGTGCTGTAGTTTTATAATAAAATTAATAACGAACTCACTAACATATGTAATGTAAAACAATACCATATAACTGGTGTTAAGTGGCCTAAAATCTTTTTTCCATCTACCAATCCACAAGCCTTAAAATGTCTGGCTGCTTCTTCTACAGTTCACGAGACTACATATATAGTTAACATTTTTAGTAACATTGAACATTCAACAGGATTAAATGGATATGTAAAAGGCTGCAGGTAACTTTCTGCAGCAGTACACCAGACAGGAGGCTGCTAATTAGTTAAATCAAACACCTAGGCATTTTTTAAAAATGTTCTACAGCTGCAAGGTAAACAGCAACAAAGTAGACAACAAACAAACACATGTTACTTATATTACCACTGCTAAAAGGTGAAAATGCTGATTCCTCTAACTCTAGCATGTAAATGGTAAATAAAACTACAACAAAATACACACAGAAACAAACTACAGGAAATCTCAATTGTCTGGCCAGGAGTAATTTTGGAGTGTGCATATTCAAAAGCACATATGCACACAAAATCAAACAGAAGAGTACTGGAAACACTAAAGTAGTTACATTGTCAAAATATCTAATTATTTTCATTTAAGAGTGAATTCTGTAGCTTGCTCACTTAATTATGGAAACAGCTTTATACTATAAAACTCTTCTTAACTTCACATAGTCCGTGCTGTGTGCCATTTACGATCATGTCTGTCCCCAGTCTCCTGTCTCATGTACTGCTAATCATTTCTGATACGGATGTTCCTCCGTGCCATTATGTCAAACTGTCCAGCATCTTCTCACTTTGTCATGACAGACTCCAACTTTTCCAAGTTGAGTTGAGTTGAACTAAGAACCGACATCACTGCACTCGGGACATTCCCATACACGCTCCATTCCTTCATTCAACAGCCAGCAAAGAGTCACATACTAATCGTTCCCATCGCTATCTGATTGATAGTTCTCCTGGTCTTCCCTCTCAATTTTGAGATTCTTCCAGAACCTCTGCCGATCCCCCCCAATCTCATTCTTTCCACATACAAGTTCTCAAGCTGTTCCCTCACTTTCTCCACCTGGTCCATGGGCACACGATCACCTCGCCCTAGTCCATAGGTAACTTTTCCCTTCTCATGACATGCCCAAGGAATGGGGACTATCTTCTTCTGATGCGAGCACTAGTTCCAGTTCTTCACGTTTACTTTATTTGGATGGTCCTGAATGAGCCCTGAGTGTGATGTGTTCTCTTACATATACACACAGTCACCAGTTCAGTCAAACATCATTATTTAAACCAGCTCTGTAGCAGAGGGCTAACAAACACAATTCGTAATCTCGCATACTGCATTCGAAATCCCAACTGGAGATCATCTGCCACATCCTGCACCCATCTTCTCATTGGCCTTCCTTTTCCACTCTTCACGGTCATATAACCCTCTATTATTGTTCTTGCCAAACTTTTATGATGTTTCAAGAGACCAAAATATTTCAATTTTCTTTGTTTCTTTGTTCAACCCTTCTTCAATATTCAGATCTTGTCGTGTGGGTGCATTTCTTCTTTTCTGTATCCAAGATATTCCAAGAACCTGTCTATAACATTATATTCAAAGGCATTTAAGCACTGTTTAGCTTGTTTAGTAAGTGTCCAGGTCTCTCAGGCGTATGTTGCAATGGGAAAGATTCCTGCTCCTAAAAATCAAATTTGTGTAGGTCTATCTGTCCCTCTCCACAATGTATTCAGTTGTTTTAGTTTTTGAAGAGCAATAGGTATTCGTCTTTTAATTTCTTTCATTGTGTCACCAATGTTGGTAATTAATAACCCAAGATATTCAAAATGTTCCACCACCTCGAATTTTTCGTCATTAATGTATTTTCTTTCTCTGTATTAGTTTTAACTGTATGCATTATCTTTGCTTTTGCTATGTTAAGATACAAGTTGTGAATTTCACTATTCTTTTGGGTTGAGGTTATTAGTCTTTGTCTAACCTCAATGCTTACACTAGTCTGAAAATAATGTTATTATTACACTAAAGTCTATGAAAAATAGCCTTCCATCCTGTACAATATCTTAAATTCAATGATCTTTAACGGCTCCCCTCATAGTGCTCTCTCAGTGTTCTCCCAGTGCTCTCCTTCATCTGTTAGCAGACATCTAACAAAAAGGCATCAGTATAAATCATTCATCAAACCGTTGGATCCAGTCCAACCAGACATGCTTTCAGTGGTTCTCTAGTAAAGTATTTTTATGTGCTTTTGGGGTGGGAGATAACTGGCGCTGGAAACTTTTTTTTTTCCATATCCCTTTTTTAAAGGGCATCGTAGTCAACACCAGCATTTCTGCCGCTGTGACCTCTTTGGCAAGTTTACGTTCAGTAGTTTGCCACTGCTTTCTGAATGACCGGCACCGATACCAACGCGAAACCAACGCAATGCGGTCTGCTGCCATATCATGTGCAGCTGTGTTTCGAACGCGGGTATACATGATTACGAATGGAAACTTGGTTGGTCATTTCAAATAAGAAGTGTTTGTGCTTGCTTCTCCAGCTGTGGGTAAGGTTTACATCCTTCAGAATGAGAGAGATATGGAGAGAGGAGAAGGCGGAGAGAGAAGAAGGGGGAGAGAAAGAAGCAGAGAGAGAGAGCCAGGGGAGATGCACAACGAGAGAGAGAGCCAGGGGAGATGCACAACGAGAGAGAGAGAGAGAGAGAGAGAGAAGCAGAGGTTAAGAAAGAGAGAGGGATTGAGAGACAGATAAGCAGAGAGAGAGAAACAAAGTTTGGATAGAAGTGAGTGGGGGAGGAGAAAGAAAAGCAGAGGAAAAAGCAGGGTTAGATATAGAGGGTGAGAATCGCGAGAAAGGGAGGGGGAGAGAGAGATAAGCAGATGAGTAGAGATGAAGAGAGAGAAAGAAGCAGAGAGGGGAAAGGAGAGAAGCAGCGAGAGAGAGAGAGAGAGAGAGAGAGAGAGAGAGAGAGAGAGAGAGAGAGAGAGAGAGAGAGAGAGAGACAGAGAGAGAGACAGAGACAGACAGAGAGAGAGACAGAGAGAGAGAGAGAGAAAGAGAGAGACATAGAGAGAGAGAAAGACAGATACAGAGAGAGAGAGAGAGAGAGAGAGAGAGAGAGAGAAAGAGAGAGAAGCAGACATATAGAGACAGAGAGAAAGAAACAGAGGAGACTGAGACCTAAAGTGAGAGAGGGGGAGGGAGGGAGGGAGGGAGAGCCAGGGAATGAACGAAGCAACTTTATTTTCAAAGGCTCACAAATTGGACATGCAGGCCCGTCTTACATTCGGCCCTTCCAACCACTCATCTTTCGCACATCAATTGTGTATTGTGCATGTTACATTCACTTAGAAAGAAAAAAAAAACCTGGGAAAATTAATGATGTGAACATAAACGATGCATTTTACAATATTATGAGACAGGCAGACAGATATCTACATACATACGTTCTCTCTCTCTCTCTTCCCCCCCCCCCCCCCACATTTACCGGGAACGAAAAAACAATTATGACGTACTTGTTGCCTAACAATGTTTATGAGCATTTGTTGTTTCTCCGCAGCATCTCAACTTGCCCCCCCCCCCCCCCGTTCCATTTCAGAGAGAATGAGCGTGAAGGGGAGAGAGGGGGAGAGAAATAGTGAGACAGAGACAGTCATACAGAAGACAGACGGGCGAACGGACAGACAGAGAGACACGGGCAGTCAGACAGAAGGGCACTTGTGATCGTCACACATGAAGCAAACATAGCAACGTTCACCGCAGACATAGTTTAACAAACGTCGCGCCCTGTTTGCATATTGCCAGATTTGTAACAGTTTAACGAATGGGCGCATGGTCGGTCTGACTTTTCCGGCGGGCGTGCAAGGTCTAAACGAACGCCTTAATTTTCTTGATAGCGGTAATTTTGTCAGCTTGTTTTTTTTTTTTTTTTTTTTTTGGGGGGGGGGGGGGGGGGGGGGGAGGATGTGTCGGATGTTGAATGACGGTCAAAATTCCACGACAGTTGTGTCGGGCGTGATGTGGCGCTCACAATGCCACGATTACTGTCGTGCTCATGATACTTTTTGTTCGCATATCCTTTACAGGACATCGCTGTCAACACCAGCATTTTACCGCTGTCGATTTCTTGGCAAAATTAAGCTCAGTAGTTTGCCATTGCTTTCTGAGCGGCCGGCTCACTTATCCCATAAGTTACCAACGCGGCGAGAACTTCTTCCAATTCTCGCGCGCTGCGTTACCCTACGTGGATAACCAGGATTACGGAGAACGTGTCGTGTCGGACGAGGTATACCACTCAACATAACACGACAGTTGTCGTGTTGTACGTCGTGTGACGCTCACAACACCACGATCATTGTCGTGTCAGACATGGTGTGACGCTCAAGATTTCACGAGCTTGTATCGGTATGACACTCAAGATTTCACGATCTTGTATCGGTATGACACTCAAGAACGATCATCAATGTCGTGTTGGACGTGCTATGATGCACAACTGTAAACACGTAAGTGACGCATAGTTGTGTCACCTAAATGACGTGTTTCCTGCGACCTAACACGCCAATGTAAACAGAACAAGCGAAAGTAATGTTCTGGCAATCACGTGGTCGCATCGAAGTAAATCAATGAAATACCCAAATTAATCTCCAAGCAGACATTGCGGCTAGGATGTGACATGCTGTGTGTCAAATCTTCGCCGTGTGGGAGTCAGTCTTTTCATCTGGCCTTTCAGTGTGAAGGGTGTTGTGGTGACATAGTGGTTATTGCCAGGACATTTGTCCGGGTTCAATTTTCAGCTGCCCGGGAAGGTAACCTGATCAACTAATGCCTAAAGAAGTCGGATCTGTCGGCCGAAAGGTTCAAATATCGCAGCTCTGCTTTAAACAAAACAGGTACAATGCAATTACGTCTAAAACAACATTTCGGACGAACGCAGAAGAAGAAGAAGAAGAAGAAGAAGAAGAAGAAGAAGAAGAAGAAGAAGAAGAAGAAGAAGAAGAAGAAGAAGAAGAAGAAGAAGAAGAAGAAGAAGAAGAAGAAAGAATTTTCAGTTGAGGCATGGGTATTTTTTCTGACCACTATGACCTTCGGGTCCGCCCAGCCTCATGAAAATGGGTACCATACCCTTTTTTTTCTCCCCATAATATTTTTGGAAAGGAAAAGTGACAAGGAAGGAAATTGACCGTGGCACCTCATATTGCGTGGCCTATAATATGTGACGGCCAAACATTTCAAACCCCAACGGTAGTATCGCCGATCCCCGTGGTGAAGGGGTTATGGACGCGGTTCGTAATCCCGCCTACCCGCGTTCGAAACACAGCTGCGCGCGATTTGACAGCAGACCGCAATGCGCTGGGCTTTAACGAATTGGTATGGGAGCCGGTCGTTCTGAAAGCAATGGAAAACTACTGAACGTAAACTTACCAAGACATCAACAAATGCAGTAAAATGCTGGTGTGGGCAGCGATGTCGTATTTAAAAAAAAACGAAAAAAGGAAGAAAGAAACGGTACTATCTGTTATGGGACACGCTTTAAGTGACTTGTGGCAGTGCCGTCGCGTTCTGTAGTCTTGAATTACACAGGAAATCAATTGGGGGAACCCTGTGAGGCCACTAAGACAATTCACAAATATACACATATAGTATTGTTTGGCGCTCACAGAAGGAAAAGGGAAGTAGAGATTAGAGGACACACTAGACAACATAAAATGTGAAAGTATCACTAGTACACTATTGGTCATACGTCGAATTACACTTGTTCCTGCAGCGGCGCCGTCGTCATTTAGAGGTGACAGGGTCGAATCCCGGTCGGTAACTATACTATAGCTTTCAAATTTTATGTTGTCAAGTGTTTCCTCTAATCTGCACTTCCTTCTACTCCTTTTGTGAGCGCCAAACCATACTATGTGTGTTTATTTGTAAACTGTAGTCCTGAATTCACAGGGGAATAGGTGGCCAGACTTGTCCTGTTAGCGGACGACGAATACAAGAGTGGAACCATTATCCGACCACGCTCATGACATTATTAGCACAGCCCCCTGTCAACCACACCAACGCACACGCTTAGTCTCATATGGGACTGCGCAAATTTATTACGGTAAAATTTTCCATGGTAAAACTGTTGAGTCGAACTGCAGTAATACAAAATTACCATAAAACGTATGGTAATATGGTTAAGTTTGATGCATATCCTTTACCGGACCTCGCAGTCAATCCCGGTATTTTTTTTTGGGGGGGGGAGGGGGGGGGGGTTGTTGGTGATTTCTTAGCAAGTTTACGTTCATTAGTTTGCCACTGCTTTCTGAACGACCGGCACTCATACCATTGAATGAAAATCAACGCGAGGCAGTCGGCTTTCAAATCACCCGCAGCTGTGTTAGGAGTGCGGTGCGTGGGATTACGAACTGCGTTTATAATACCTTCGTCACAGAGCCGGTATAATGGTAGAGGCAGTCATTTCATCCCGCAGTTTACGGAAATAAAAGTACACATCAAATGTGCTGCCCTCGTCCTAATTACCGAGGTAAGATAAATGCGGTATTTCCACAATCATCATGTAGCAGGCCCTTTACAGAACACCGCTCACAAAAAGGCCCGCTGACAAGAACCTCGATCCTTTGTCAGTTTGCCCTACCGCATATATTTTCATACCCACAGCGTCATCGATGTTCTGTGGCCACCTTCGTCTAGATCGGCCTCTGCCTCTTCCCCCCAAGAACCTTCTTCCATTCCTGCCCTTTGCAATGCTACCCTGGCTCTTAATATGGCCAAAGAACTGCATTCCGAAACACGACGCTGTTCGTGAGCCGTTTTCTTTTATGTTCAGATTTTGCAGAATGTCAGCCATTTTCCCATTCAGGATCCACGGCCTTCTAAGAATAACATTTTAGGTCGAAAGCCACGATTTCTCCCGTTGCGATTGTGCAATGAATGATTCATGACTCATATCCGTATGTTGCCACAGAATGGACGCACGTTCTCAAAATGTGTACTTTCATTGGTTGGCTGATGTAGTGCACGTGTTCTTACTACCGACCTCTGCATATGTTATGGCATCTACATCTTTGGAGGAAGTGTTTCCTAGAAGTTCAAATAATGTTATGTATTAATTTACACTATGTAACTTGGGTAATTTCAAACCTAGAAAAACCTGTCATTATTTTGTTTTTAATATCAGCAGCCATGATTGTGTTTCTATCATCAACAACCGTGATTGTGTTTTTCTTATCTGTCCGCGATGTTTTTATTATCAATCAGTCATGATTTCATCATCAATCAACATGGATTTTTTTTATCATCAGTCAGCCATGATTGTGTTTCTATCGTCAACAACCATGACGGTGACATTAATTTAAACTACTGTGAGATTATGTGTCATCTGACCGAGGGGTTAGCAGCTTTCTCCGTTAATCCCGAAAACTCTCGTGGTTGACGTGAGCGCACGAGAATTAGAAGTGGTTCGAATCGCGCCAGTATGGAGCCGGTCGCTCAGAAAGTCGTGGCGTGCTGATGAGCGTAATCTAGCCTAGGAATCAACATACAGCTGAAAGATGCTGGTGTTGACCGCAATATCCTGAAACAGGATGGAAACGCAGGAAAAAAATGTGTGTATTTGTGGATGTGTTCGCTCGCTTTAAACTACATTTGCTACTACGTTTAGTGCACTGGACTGATTTTTGCCCGTGGGTTAGTTTTCCCTATTACCAGTATCCCTCGCCATCAGGCGAAGCCTCCCCGACTTCAGAGGCACTTGTAATTTACGTCCCCAAGTCAAGGACGAGAAGTTAACATTTTAGTCCAGCCGACCAGTGTGGGGTTGAACCCGCTTCCTCGGCATTCAGCACACCGGATGTTTAAGAACGAGCGCTACTATCAATTCGGCCATGCAGACCATTTTTCATTATTGAAATCTACGACGGGAAAACACTGTTTTGAACCATGATTGTGTTTTTATTATCAGCTAGCGATGATTTTGTTTTTATCAGTCCATTATTTTGTATATACAATACAAATTTAACATTCTAAAACATGAAATATAAGCTTGAAGTGCACTTTGGATTTTCAAAAATGTCAAACATCATGGGTATATCAGTTCAGACGTGAACTCGACATTTTTATAAATTTAAAACTCAGTTCAAGTTCAGCACCCCAACATCCCACCAGGCTAAACAGGGTTACAGGACCGGCGGAGCTTAATTGTCTCCCGGGGCCAATTATTATTATCAACAACATCAACTCTGACAGGGTGGTACTTATTCACTTCAGGGGTGATGTTTTATCATCGGCACAAGGCATGCAGAAACATTCTCGCCGAGGCATAGAAATCCATTAGAACAGTTCTTAACAGGCAAATATGCGTAACATTAGGTGTAGGAAGGTGGGGGAAGTGATCGTGAAACATTGTGCCCCCCCCCCCCCCCCCAAAAAAAAAAAAAAATAATTCATAAACACATTTTTCAAGTCAGCAGACGGGAGGTTTCGCGGCATACTACAGATAGGATGGGAAATGGATGTACTAAGAGTAAATCAACTTCTGAAACGTTGAAGAGAATTGGAAAGTTCCATCCTGTGTTGTTGGGCCTGTGGTGGTTGTGTATTCTCGCAAATCTCTTTGGAAATTGATGAGGCACTATGGAATCACACAGAAGATCATAAACTTAATAAGAACAACATGAAACGCGGAGTTCTACTAAAGAGCAAACCGAGAGAGAGAGAGAGAGAGAGAGAGAGAGAGAGAGAGAGAGAGAGAGGGGAGGGGGGAGGGGAGAGAGAGAGAGAGAGAGAGAGAGAGAGAGAGAGAGAGAGAGAGAGAGAGAGAGAGAGAGAGAACGAAAATAAGAAAATATGATGGGGAAAGGCTGGGGAAACAGGTGATAGAGTGAACGTTGGGCACTGAATGGAGAAAAGTTAAAACAAAACAGAAATGACAGAGAAATGAAAGCCACAAGATGGAAAGGGAATTTTTAGGGAGGGACGGGAGGGGGTGTAGGAGAGAGAAAGTTTGGGGGTTAGAAAGATAGATAGGGGTGGCATGAGAGATGGAAGGACAGAGCTAATGGAGGGGAACTGAAGAGCTAGAGGCGGAAACTGGAGAGGGAGTCGGCACGAGAAACGGAGATGGGTGAGTGACTAGAGCAGTGGTTCTCAATCGTGGTGAATTCCCCCCCCCCCCACCCCCGGGGAATGGGGAATATGAGGTTGTTTTTTTTTTTTTGGGGGGGGGGGGGTGGGAGGAGGGGAGGAATTAAGATTATTTCAAGATCGCGTTAATACAAGAACAGCGTCAATACAAGAACCGATTAATTTATATTGTTTTCCCCATGCATACTTTACAGTTCTGTATTTCTCGCCCGTCTGAAATTCACCATATATTCAGAATGTCATCCCCCATCCCCCTTTTCGTATTTCCTCCCTATAAGGAAGCTAAATTTAACAACACATAATAGAACAAGTCAAGACGTCTACATAAAACGTGATTTGCGGGTATACTTATGTTATAACGTAAGTATACCCGCAAATCACGTTTTATGTAGACGTCTCGACTTGTTCTATTATGTGTTATTAAACTTAGCTTCCATTTTACTACACTGTGGGGGGGGGGGGGGATTTATAGGGAGGAAATATGAAAAGGGGGAGGGGGTGGCATTCTGAACATATGGTGAAGGGGTGCATGGACTAAAAAAGGTTGAGAACCATTGTACTAGAGTGGCAATAGGTAGAAGAGACTGTCACGACTAAGAAACGGAGGGGGGGGGGGGGGAGCACGAGAGAGAAATATGAAGGGGTGAGAAAATGGGGCGGGTGACATAAGAGATTCAGTAATTACAGATGGAAGGAACGGGCTAGAGGAGGGATGCTGGAGAGTGGAGACGGCACGAGAAACGGAGATGGCAGAGACTGTAGAGCGACGATAAAAGAAGAGACTGCCACGACACACAGTAGGAAGGGAGAGACAAACAGAAACTAGGTACACCGAAGTGCTATCAGAAACACAAATCGGGAACCTGAATGGCGAACGCATGAACATAAATAAAATGGAACTAGAATCACGAGAATGCTTCCTACACACAACAGGATTATGCGGGCTGTTGTTTGTTGAGACTCCTGTCTTTTCCACTTTTCACATTGGGCAGTGGGGAGCATTTTGTGTGATATTCACTGGCACAGGAACGGAGCATAATGGGGACGACCCGTTGCTGTGAAGTTGGAACTGCGACTAACTAACTAACTAACTAACTAACTAACTGACTGACTGACTGACTGACTGACTGACTGACTGACTGACTGACTAACTAACTAACTAACTAACTACCTACCTACCTACCTACCTACCTACCTACCTGACTGACTGACTGACTGACTGACTGACTGACTGACTGACTGACTGACTGACTGACTGACTGACTGACTGACTAACTAACTAACTAACTAACTAACTAACAGGCTTATGGGAGGGAGCACACTTACCACGCAGTTGATCCCGAACTTGTGCCCATGGAATTCTGCCACTTGTGTCTTCTCTTGCACATCCCAGACTCTGACCGCAGGCTGGTGTCCTGTCTGATGACACCACAAACAATGGGCATGAGCAAACAATAGCTAGACAATAATACATGCAATCAATTACATTCAAGCAACATAAAAAGCGCGATTGAAAAGCTGGATTCATCGCAAACGGGTTTTATCCCATATGGCTAGGTCGCTTTTCACAAGCCGGCCTGTCGAAAACATCGTATTAAGCAGGAAATCCGTAGCGCCAGCGATGGTGCTAGAATCATACAGGGTGTATTTTTAATGACTGTGCAGTGTTTGAAAATATTGCCGGTCCAAGTTTTGCATTCACCCTCTGTAAAGTCCATGCAACATAATAGGTATTTGTATAGACCACTCAACACTCGGTGGGTGGTGTGGGCAGTATCATACCGGTCGCCTTTACGTCCTAAGCCATTTGCTGGTGCTCATTTTAGGCTTGTTGGTGGGGGAAAAGGGGGGATGAGCATAGGTCGTGTTTTTTTTTTTTAATTCGCCCCGATGCGGATGTGAACACATAACCACCGGGCCGGTAATAAGCGTGTAGCTACTACACTACAGAGACTATCAAAGGGCCATTCATTTACACTGAACACCTGAGATGCTTACTACAGTATCTGCTATCGGGAAATTGCCTTTGCCTCTTACACAACCGGCAGGCTATACAAACTAGACACGGACGCGTGAAAGGTCGTCGCGTGCCTAAATCAATGACGTCTGCCTAGCTTTCAGTAGCGCCTTTTTTTTAAAATGAGGTAAGTCAGACTTGCCGTAAATGACAGCTCAGGGACAGAACTGTCACGCTGATTACACAACGATTATTGGTAATTTAACCCGGCTAGATAACGTGTCAAGGTTATCGGGAGGTCACTGGGTGAGATATGATGTTACAAGGCTAATGTCATAGTGGCCCTGGGAAAGCGAGGATTATGTAAACAATAGTGTGAGCGGTAGATGTAAGCAGACCGACGCAGGAGGGAAATAATATCGTCATTAAGTAACCGTCTCGAAAACAATAACACACCAATCGATGAAACAAAAGGGTCACGTCATTAGCGGCCCCATGACGTAATGTTTGCGTACATGTTTACTGTGGAACGTTTATGGGGTCGTAATTCAAACATACGCTACGATACGACTGCAGATTAGGGTATATAAGAGTGTTCAAAGTCAGCCCAGATACACAATTATGCTCTCTTACGAGTGAAGTAGGATACACATTTGTGTAATCTAACCAGTGAGTTAGGATACACAATTATGTCATCTAACCAGTGAGGTGGGATACAGTTATGTCCTGTAATCTAACCAGTGAGGTAGGATACACAATTATGTCCTGCAATCTAACCAGTGGGGTAGGATACACAATTATGTCCTGCAATCTAACTAGTGAGATAGGATACACAAATATGTCCTGCAATCTAACTAGTGAGGCAGGATACACAATTATGTCCTGCAATCTAACTAGTGAGATAGGATAAACAATTATGTCCTGCAATCTAACCAGTGAGATAGGATACACAAATATGTCCTGCAATCTAACTAGTGAGGTAGGATACACAATTATGTCCTGCAATCTAACCAGTGAAGTAGGATACACAATTATGTCCTGCAATCTAACCAGTGAGGTAGGATACACAATTATGCTCTCTTACGAGTGAAGTAGGATACATAATTATGTCCTCTAATCTAACCAGTGAGGTAGGATACACAATTGTCATGTAATCTAACCAGAGAGATAGGATACACAATTATGTCTTGCAATCTAACCAATGAGATCGGATATACAATTATGTCCTGCAATCTAACCAGTGAGGTAGGATACACAATTATGTCCTGCAATCTAACCAGTGAGGTAGGATACACAATTATGTCCTGCAATATAACCAGTGAGGTAGGATACACAATTATGTCCTGCAATCTAACCAGTGGGGTAGGATATACAATTATGTTCTGTAATCTAGTCAGTGAGGTAGGATATACAATTATGTTCTGTAATCTAGCCAGTGGAGTAGGATGCACAATGTTCTCAAACTAGTGAGGTAGGATGCACAATTATGTCCTGTAATCACAAACATGGAGGATAGGCAGTGAAACGGTTAAGGCCTCTGGAGTGTTTATGCTCGTGGCCACCGTTTGCATTCGCATTTTCCTCATGTTGGACTGGTTTTATGGTTCCATTGCCCTGCTACTGAGTTGAGTGCGTGGCGCGACGCTGTGAGCTGTGAATTTAGTGTGAAATGCTTTTAAATCTGCCCGAATTTGTGCAGCGTGAACTGCATGTTCAGAGCAATGGCAGCTGGCTATGTCCCAGAATTGACCGGTTTTTGTGCCTTATGCAGAAATGTGTGGCTGCTGGTCTTCTGGTTGACTGCCGCTTCCTTTGACGATGAACTGTGTTTCGTGGAGGACTGTTGTTTTGGCATTCTGGAGACGGCATTATGTATAGTGAAATGTTTTTTACATATGTCCGAGGTGTTGTGGCGTGAACTGCATGCTCGAAAAATTTTGTAACTGCCTAGAAAACATCTAGAAACGGAACAACAACATCTAGAAATATCTGCATGCATGGCGGCTGGTTGTGACGCAGACGTGACCTGTTGTTTGCGTTGTTTTCTAATGACTGCCGTTTCCATCGATAATGAACTGTAATTTCGTAGAGGACTTTTGTGTTGGCATTCTGGCAACGGCATTATGTACAGTTAAATGTTTTGTTGTTGTTGTTGTTGTTTGTTTTTATTTTTACATCTGTTCGAGGTTGTTTTGTTGCGTGAAGTACATTTCGGAGAAAAAATGGCGTGGCTGGCTAGAAAACATATAGAAACGTAACGCCAACATCTAGAAACATCGAGACTTTGCCGGTTGTAGCATGATGGAACAGAATTCCCCATTCCCAGTCCGACACATTTCATAAAGATACTTTAAGTCTTAACGGGGACCATCCCAAACAGAAGGGCTATTATTAGATCGTATGTTCTAGAACGAGTTGGGGGAGGCGGCGGTATACACTTGTCTTTTGATTGGTTCATAAGTAATGAGCCCACGCTATTCCTGGGCCATATTTTAAAATCTAATTAGTTTGAGCGGGGATCTCACCAGGAGCGGTCGCTAGTGTGATGTGATGACCCAACAATGCCCTTAAAGATTCAATAATATATTGTTCTCTGGACAGCAGGTACCACTTTAAAACATACTTTAATGTTGTAGTTGTGCCTGATAAACGAATGAGAAGAATGTATGAGTATTTTATGAATAAAATGTGAAAGTGGAAAACCTAACTTCTGTGCGCCAGAATTCTGAACACTGCATCTTCAACCTTGACACGTCTTTCACGCTGTATACTCCAAGTGCATATCAATCCCTTGTTGTGACTGGTTGCGTATGCTTGATGAATGTATGGCACACTCATGCAGATTCGCAAACCCAAACCCCTTGTGCATTCTTCCACGCCTAGGATGACTCATTCTTAACTCAACTGTACCTTTGCTCTCGTGCGAGTTAACAAATGGCAGCCTGAATGGGAATGAGTGATGTAAACATGTACACGTTCCTTGGTAAAACGCTGAGAATGATGGAGTGAGTGAGTTGGTGATTTAATAAATAGCCTCTCACATCTAGTGGAAGGAAAGATGCTTCAATATCCATATGTAAACAGGACGGTGATGGCACGCCAGAATGGCTAAGTTCATGTGATACCTGGTGGCAAAATTAAGCTCAAGAGAATACCAATTCTCTCTGCAGCATTACACTGTTACCTCTACTGTTGGATGGTTCATATAAACTAGTTCCTAAGAGAACCATAGGTGTGTGAACCTGTGTCTTAGTTGGCTGAATATAATGTATGGCTCATGCAAATTTACAAGGACTAAACATGTTTTTCCCATATGTGCTTTGGTGCATATGTGAACAGTTGTTATGCAATTGAGCTTCTGTT
This sequence comes from Cepaea hortensis, assembly GCA_963921405.1. Classification (NCBI taxonomy): domain Eukaryota; kingdom Metazoa; phylum Mollusca; class Gastropoda; order Stylommatophora; family Helicidae; genus Cepaea; species Cepaea hortensis. The sequence continues at coordinate 49,238,576 of OY992881.1, forward strand.
ACCTACTGTAGTAGACATGAAAATTACTCAGTGGGGAAAGAGCACATGATGATGATAAAGATGATGTACCTGTGAGTCAGGTCTGTCTGAGAGAGGGGGTGAGGTCTGGCATTGCTGTGTAAGCGAATATGGAATAGGACATTCATGCACCGACATCACAGCCATAGGAATGGATGTCTGGTCTGCTAATTGGGTAAATGCCATTAGTTAATCCATATTGCATATTGCAGTTGTAAATGCCTATTTTCCATTTTCCTTCACAATGCCTGTCCCATGTTGCTATGTCACAATGATTGCTGTACTGTGTCTCCTTGTGCCCAGGTCTACTGTGGTTCAAACATGGTGAAACTTAGACCACATGAATGCTTGTAATTGTGTTAAGCTACCCTGTCTCAGCATATGGTCTTGTGATTACCACAGATAAGGGTGAATGGAACACATATCACCCACAGTACATCAGAGTGAAATACACTGCATCATCAAACAAGGAGAGGTGTGTTTGGACCACACCCATCCTTTTCCTCCCATCCCCAATCTGTGTCTGTTGATGTATAATAACATTATCTTTTAACATATGTAAAGAGATGTTGTGCCATTTTATATGTCAACAGAGAACAGTATGGTGGAGAGGCCATCCATATATCATCTGGGACAACTAAACAGAAGTCCTAGATCCGGATGTGACTCCCTATCAAAATGTGGGAATATCAAGAAGAGTTTTCTCTCAGCTCAACAGCTGAATGCATAAATGGGAGCATGACACAATCTGAAGCACTACAAATGTGGTGAACTGGACAGTGATCTTTGAGTCAGTCAAAAGGTCAAATGAGACTAACATCAAATCTTGTTCTATGAACTACATTCATGGAGAACTGTGGGGTAGCTTGGAGTGTTTGTTTATCTAAGACAAAACTTAGAAAATATCCAGCCGGATGCTCACACAGTGATTCTTGAAGAATGTGATTGAACAGTAGGGAAGTTGATCTGGCTAAGTGAGTAGCTGCAATGTATGGGACATTCTGTATGTCATTATTGAAGTACCCAGTGACAGCCTTCACTAACAGCCTGATCAACCGTGAGATGCAGTACCATATCATCATACCAAATCTTGTCTTCAAGAGGAATGAATCTGCCATGAAGCTTATTCTGGGGAAGCTGCTAACTGGAGCTAGTCCAACATCCATGCTGATGATAAAAGGATTCAACAGACCCAGAACAGTAGTTTCTTCCTTGAGTTGCCCATGGATAGGATTTCCTAAATTCCCAAGAGACAGGAAATGATGATAGTTACCGATACTGTAACGGGATGGTGTAGTTAGATATTGGAGAGGAGGAAGCGGAGAATTAGTTATTGGGTGGTGGAGTAAATAAGAAGTGTTGTATCTTGTTTATCAACCTGCATGTGTGACATATTTTATGCATTTTCTATGCAATAATTGAAGTGTTGACATGACAGGAGATGAGGCAATGGTCACCATTATACTCACCATCAGCTCAATAAATTGTGTAATTAGTGAACCAGTGTTTGAAGTACATGTCCCCAGTGAATTTCTTGTACAGTTGCTGTCAAGTATTGTATCTGTGACTGTCTTAAGTGCTGTGGTTGGTTATACATATTGTGAAAAGTCCTGTATAGATGTTGTCAAGTATCACATGATGTCTATCTTGTACAATTGTGGTGTAAACAATTCCTTGTGAATGTATGTCCCACTTTTGGCAGGAAACTGTCATGTAGATGTCTTGTCCAACAGATGTAATGTACCGTTATTGTTGAAGTTTGTTCTACAAATAAATGAGTCCTAAAGTCCTAAAGACTAATTGAACTGATATAGGTCACAAAATGACAAAAAATATAGGGAAAGATCTATGTGACGGACGAATAGCATACTGGCAACATTATGTTGAGTGAGAGGGATCCTCAGTTGTACAGGCGCTAATGGTTCAGATCTTCTCTGGCCTTGGGTGAACTATTTTACTTCTTTTATAAATTTCTGTGTGGATACATAGTGGTCTCACAGTGGGGGTTTGAGCCAAAGAAAAATGTTCTCCAAAAAAGGCTATTGCGGGAATGATTAGCTCATTTGAGTGACCTCTAGACAAAACGTGCTAAATCATATCCTTTATCTTGTTATTTATTATTCAAGATATATCTCCAGAGAACACTACAAACTAGGTCCTCTGTCAATCATCTAATAATATGTCACACCGGTGAAATCTGGTTGGGATAGTGACTGCCGCTTCCAACAAGGGTGAACTGCATGTTTCGTAGAGGACTTTTGTGTTGGCATTCTGGCGACGGCATTAAGTACAGTAAAGGTTTTTACATCTGTCCGAGGTTGTTTTGTTGCGTGTACTGCATTATGGAGATAAAATGGCGCGGCTGGCTAGAAAACAACTAGAAGCGGAACACCAACATCAAGAAACATCGAGACTTTGTAGATGAACATCTGGTTGGGAAAGTGACTGCCACTTCCATCAAGGATGAACTGTATGATTCGTGGAAGACTTTTGTGGCTCTGTCGCCCTGCTACTAAGTGAGTGCGTGGTGCGACACTGTGAGCTGCGAATTTCGCATGGAATGCTTTTACATCTGTCCGCGGTTGTTAGTAGCATGAACTGCATGTTCGGAACGATGGCGGTCGGCCGTTGCTGAATTGACAGGTTTGCCTTTTTGGTTCTTGAGTGCATTTTTCAGGAGACTCCTGGGAGTCGTCGCTGGAGCTACGGAGTTCGTGCTTTGTGTGGCGCTTTCCCTGCGGAAAGAGACCGAGCCATAAGGGGATAAAACACGGGTCAATGAAGTCTTTCTGGTGAGTGCCGATTCCATCAACGATGGACCGTATTTTTCGTGGAGGACTTTTGTGTTGGCATTCTGGCGGCGGCATTATGCACAGTGTACCTGTGCGGGCTGTTGGCTTGCCGATGCGCCTGTCTATTTCATTGTTCATATAGGGCAGTGAGGAGCATTTTATCTGATATTCACTGGCACAGGAACGGAACATAATGGGGACGACCCGTTGCCGTGAAGTTGGAACAGCGACTAAACTGAACTGAACTGAAGTTAAAGTAATAACTGGCTAGAACAAATGAAGCTACAGTAACAATTGGGATGTAGTGGGTTAATGTAGCAACTGGCTGGGACAGAAAACGTTAAGAACTGGACTAAACAATACATGTCGAGTGAGTTATTTGGTAGAGAAAGTGAATGTGTGCAGGCACAATTGGGAGAAATCTCATCATTTTGTGTGCGCAAACGTTTATTTACATAAATGTACTTTCGCATATATTTAGCACATGACAAAAAGAAACCTTCATTGTGCACTAGAGTGCTGGTCATGGGTTCAAATCCCGATCAAAGCATTATGTTCGCCCCGTGACCACAAGGTAGCGGGGTCGACCCAGCCTCCTAAAGTACAAAAAAGTAGATAGGAGAGAGAGGGGAGAGCAGAAAGAGAATTTCGGAGAGGAGAGAGTGTTTGAAAGAGAGAGCATTTTGGTAGAGAAGAGAGATAGACTAAGACTGAGGGGAAGAGAGGAGTGAGAAGGAAAGGGAGAGACAGATAGGCAGAGAGAGAGAGAGAGAGAGGGGGGGGGGGCAGAGCGAGAGAGAGGAGGGGGGAGGAGATATACAAACGTGCCGTGCCACATGTATAGGAAACTACGGCACACAACGAACCTCTTATCTCGACTAAACCAGAAGCCAAGATATACTGAGGTATTGCAAACAATAAAGAAGAGGATGTCATTTTAAACGCCGCCTGATAAAAAGACAAGGCAACACTATGCTACGATAGTATTTACAATCTCTACTCATGGGAGCAGGAGCAGTCATGTCACTGCGTAGATCCCTGTGCAAACAAGATAACCACGTCACAAAATGAGTCTAATTTTTGATTTGTTATGGCAGTTAAGTTTTTCCAATGTATATGTTAATTAGTTGTATATTCTTTACAGGACGGGAAGTCAATCCCAGCATTTTTTGGCTGTTCGTGATTTCTTGGCAGGTTTACGCTCAGCAGTTTGTCACTGCTTTCTGAACGACCGGCACTCATACCATTTTCATAAAACACCAACGCAAGGCGGTCTGCTGCCAAATCGCCCGCAGCTGTTTTTCGAACGCGGTACGCGGAATTACGAACTACGTCCGTAAAGCCTTCGCCACGGAGCCGATAAAAATGTATGTTACGTTACTTCATTTACGAGGAAGGATTGTCTTTTATGTTTTGTTTGCGTTCTCTCACGTTGAACTCAAGAGCAGTCCATACTCGTGCTACTACTTCTAGTGCACTGAACTGATTTCTGCGTGCGGGTTAGCTTTCCCTATTACTAGGGTCCTCTACCATCAGGCGAACCCATTCCGACTTCAGAGGTACTTGTAATTGACGTCCCCAAGTCAAGAACGAGAAGTCAACAATTTAGTCCAGAATTATCTTGTAAGTGTGATTAGGCTATAAGTAGGGTGTTTATCTGAATAAGAATTAGTTTTCCGAGAATATTCACTGAGTGTTTTTCATCACTTTTGTCTGCAATATTTTACTCTAATCTTATGCGTGAAACTTTACCTCACTAGTACCATTCCAATATGCATATACTAACAAGCTGAGAAACATCTAATAGCTGTGTAAATGTAGTTTGTGAGGAAAAACCAAAGAATTCCACGGATGGACAGAAAACAAAAAAACCGTTAATTGACTGCAGAGTTAAACGTGGACAATCAAGATGTTTTGGGTAACATTATGAAGGGAAATAAAGTGGAAAACTTTGTTACAACTGGCAAAGTTGATGAGAAAGAAAAATGCAAAGAGATAAATATCGGGAGGCGAACAATGGTGACCGTGTGAAACAGTACGCCATAACCGCCCTCGCCTATCGACATAACACATGATAATGATATAACAGTAATTATTAGAGGCGTTTTGCATAAAATAATTGACTCGTAATGTAGTTTTCCACATGTTAGACCATTTTAGCTTTTGTCATTCCGTTACCCGATCTTTGAAAAACGTAACCTTCATGTAACATCGAATATTACTGACTTGAGCATGGTCATCGGCGATATTTAAATATGAAAAAAATAATATGTGACTGCAGAAAAGTGTTTGGTCTCAGCTTAGAGGATGAAATATTTGGTGTGTGTGTATATATATATATATATATATATATATATATATATATATATATATATATATGTCAGGTCTTAGTCAGATATGACTGAGCTACCGTATAACAGTAGACGGTACTACCTGGTTTCTGTTAGCGCCGAACGTTGGGCGGCGCTTACCAAACCCGACACCCCACATTGTGCCAACGGCTTCGGGCGGAAGAGCGCAATTGGGAGGGTACAAGCCTTACCCTGGTGCGAGGAAATGCAAGCTAAAAACAAAATTGTCATGGCAGGGCAGACCAGGTCCTAAGCCTTGGTTGGCGACTGGTCTAGGATCGAAGCTCTGACAGGCGGACAGTTAGAGCATTGCTTTGCTGATCCGGCAGCTTCTGCAGCTTGTCTTGTTCCAGATGTAGGGGTGTTACCTTTCCTCTGGAGTGAACTAGGCAGGCCGAGAGAGGGATCATGCTGCATGGGCAACACATGATCTCTATATTTTAGCCCAGGCTTTGTGCTATGGAGAGGCAATACAAACTCTTTTTTTAAAACAAAAGAGATGCATAAGGTCACATGGAAACATCCAAGATCTGGCCATTGGCACCAGCTGGACTTCATCATCACACGGAGACAACATCTGAACCATATATCATTGACTCGCAGTTACCACAGTGCTGACTGTGATACGGATCATTCTTTGGTTGTTGCAAGGGTTAGACTGAGACCAAAGAGAATCTACACAGCTAAACACAAATCTAGCCCCAGGATTAATATTATTAAAACTCATGATCCTGAAAAGTGCTTTCAGTTTCAACAGCAACTTGAAGACGCTTTCACTGATACACCAGAAAATTGTACAGTAAATGATAAATGGAATAAACTTAAGGAAACTCTTTGTAAAACTGCCGTAAAGGTTTACGGCACTGTGGATCATAAGAGACAGGACTGGTTTGCGGCCAACAGCGAGACTCTGCAGCCCTTGATTGATAAGAAGAAGAAAGCTCTCTTAAGAAACAAGGAAAGACCAACGCGTAACACTCTGAGTGAGCTAAGGCAAGCTAGGAAGGATGTGCAAAAGGCTGCCAGGCAGTGTGCAAATGATTATTGGATCAAGTTATGTGAGTCCATTCAAATCGCAAGTGATAAGGGAGACATAAGAAGCATGTATGAAGGAATAAAGAAAGCCTGTGGTCCAGTGATCAAAAGAAGTGCACCATTGAAAACCTTGACTGGAGAAGTCATCACTGATAAGAAACAGCAGATGGACAGATGGGTAGAGCACTATTTGGAGCTTTACTCAAGTGAGACCAAACTAGCGGATAATGCCCTCAACGCCATAGAGGCTCTACCAACTCTTGACCACCTGGACACACTTCCCACCATAACAGAAGTTAAGTGTGCTATAAATGAACTTGCATCTGGCAAGGCTCCAGGTAAGGATGGGATTCCAATAGAGGTTATCAGGAGTGGGCAAGACACACTCACTATACAGATCCACCAGCTAATAGAGCTATGCTGGCGTGAAGGACAAGTCCCACAGGATTTCAAAGATTCAAGCATCATAACATTGTACAAGAACAAGGGCGATCGGAGCGACTGCAACAACTATAGGGGTATCTCACTTCTGTGTATTGTTGGAAAAGTATTTGCCAGAATTGTTCTGCGCAGACTTCAAGTCCTAGGAGATCAAGTCTACCCCGAATCACAGTGTGGCTTTCGACAGAACCGGTCTACCACTGATATGATATTCTCATTGCGACAAATGCAAGAAAAATGCCGTGAACAGAATCAACCACTGTTTATTGCCTTCATCGACCTCACAAAGGCATTTGATTTGGTCAGTCGTGAGGGTCTGTTCAAGGCACTAAAGAAGATTGGCTGCCCACCAACTCTTCTGTCCATTGTGGAATCGTTCCACACAGGCATGAAGGGTATAATCAAGTTTGATGGTGCAACTTCTGAAGAATTTGAAATCAAGAGTGGAGTTAAGCAAGGTTGTGTACTAGCTCCCACCCTCTTTGGAATATACTTTTCACTTCTACTGAAATATGCATTTCGTGATCAGGATGGTGGTATATACATTCACTCACGCTCAGATGGCGGTCTCTACAATGCTCAGAGATTGAAGGCTAAGACCAAAATTAGGAGGGTACTGATCAGAGAGTTGCTTTTTGCAGATGATGCTGCAGTTACGACCCACTCTGAGGAAGAATTGCAATGTCTACTATCTGCATTCTCCAATGCTTGTTCTGAATTTGGTTTAACAATTAGCAAAAAGAAGACACAGATTATGTCACAAGGTGCACATGGGGTACCATCAATCTTTATTGACGACGCCGAACTAGAGATAGTAGACCATTTTACATATCTAGGATCGGTGGTAAATAGCAAATTATCCCTAGATCAGGAAATCAACATCCGGATTGGTAAGGCAGCAACAACAATGAACAGGTTAAGAAAAAGAGTCTGGGAGAACAGGAAGCTTACTGCCAAAACAAAAGTCCTTGTCTATCAAGCCTGTGTCCTTAGTACTCTTCTCTATGGCAGTGAAACCTGGACAACTTACTCACACCAAGAGAACAATTTAAACAGCTTTCATATGCGGTGTCTGCGAAGAATTCTTGGTATTAAGTGGCAAGACAAAATCACAAATACTGAAGTATTGGAAAGATCAGGTTGTGTGACAGTTTATTCCATGCTCAGTCTTCGTAGACTTAGATGGATAGGACATCTTAGGCGGATGGATGATGGTAGAATACCAAAGGATATCTTTTTTGGTGAATTACAGATGGGTAAGAGATCTCAGGGTCGGCCTCTACTACGATACAAAGATGTGTGTAAGCGGGACATGATTGATACAGGCATTGATAATGCACATTGGGAGCAAGTCGCCGCTGAACGTGTTGCATGGAGGGCAAATATCAGAAATGGAATAAAGTCAAAGGAGAAAATTATTGCAGAAAAGTCACACACCAAGCGTTTGAGACGTAAGATGGTGCATGATGGTGGAAATGACCACGTGTTCACATGCACCCACTGTGAACGGACATTTACAGCGCAAATTGGCCTTATCAGTCACACTCGCTACCGCCATAGTTAAAAGTTATTATGCCTTTTTAAAGCACAAACTATCGTCTGTCAAGACGGCAAGGTGCCAATGTATATAACAAACAACAATTCACCTAAACGAACATCCCTTGAAACAAGTAAAGAGTTTCAAGTACCTAGGAAGTATAATATCATCAAATGACAGATCAGAAGACGAGATCGAAAACAGGTGCAATAAGGCAAATCACCTCATTGGACAAATGGCACCAATACTAAAGAACAAACATGTATCAATAATTACTAAGAAAGCACTTTACAACACAATCTTCCTACCAACTCTGTGCTACCAATGCCAAACCTGGACAATGACAGAAAAAGAGAAAAGAAAAATCACAACAGAAATGAGGTTCCTGAGAAGAAAACTCAACGTATCAAGAAGAGATAAGATCAGAAATGAAGAAATCAGGACTAAAGTGGGGGTTAAAGCAGCACTAGATTTTATTAGAAAGCAGCAAGTCAAATGGTTTGGCCATGCAAGTAGGTTACCAGTCAACAGTATGCCACAACAAGTAATGATGTACAGACCAGATGGAAAACAGAGGAAGAGGCCGACCACGTAAACGTTGGACGGAGGGAATAGCAGAATCCATGGGAATGTCGATATATGAAGCCCATAATCGGGCACTCTCACGAAGTTTATACTTCACCTCGACACCGCAAGGTACAAGAGGAACATGAGATGATATATATATATATAATTCATCAAAATTGTTGCTCCTTATTGTTAAGTTTGAAGTATATGTGACCCTCTTTCTTAACCATAACTGCTACACAAGCTGAGAACGAAAGTTCTGCAACAGTCATGATAACGTTTGCTTCAATGAATGACACTGGCTGAATAGACAATAAAGCAGGTCTTCTAACGATGCATGCAATAACTGAAGTGCGGACATTAACACAGAACACAGCTGGAGTAATGTATCACCAGACATCAGGACACATCGTGCACGTTTGACTCTTCTCCATTCTTCTAGTTTATTTTCGCGATCGCTCGCTTTGAACGCAAGCGAAATCCATACTTTTAGTGCACTAAGCAGATTTTTTCTCTTGGATTAGCTTTCCCTATTACCAGTGTCCCTCGTCATCAGTCGAACCCACTCCAACGTCAGGGGTGCTTGTAATTTAAGTCCCCAATTAAACGACGAGAAGTCAACATTTTCTCGTTTAGACTTGGGACGCTTCACATTTTCATAAACACAAACGCTGACTGTAACATTTGTTTGCCTGACGAACACAGCAGGAAAAATATAACCAGTCCTGTTTACGACTAACTCGAAAGAGAGCAAAATGAGAAAGAAGATCAAAACTCACAAATCGCGGATCTCTATTATAACCAACGATGAAGAAGCAGGCTGAATGAGACCAAATTTCTATATTCCCCCCGGTACTTCAATTTTAATTCACCGCAAACAAGAAGTATCCCGTAGAGCCTCATTTGCATGGTCCGGCAATCACTTTCCGGTTTAGTGTTCGGTGGACTGCTGGACCGATCGATGGATGTTTTTTAAGTTTTTGGGCCCGTAGGGCCCTCACTGTCGGGCCCAAAAACTTAAAAAACATCCATTGAACGGTCCAGCAGTCCACCGAACACTAAACCGGAAAGTGATTGCCGGACCGATGCAAATGAGGCTCTAAGGGATACTTGTTAATACTTGTTTGTTTGCGGTGAATTAAAATTGAAGTAACTTCACCCCCCCCCCCCCCCCCGTAAATAGTAAATTGAACTAACATTTGTTTCTCAGCTTGCTTAGATTATAATGTGCATCATACAACAGCATATCCTCCGGTGTACAGGGTTAGTGTCTGCTGACAATGAAAGACCCAAATCCCATTGATGAAACATTATTAATTGAGGCCTAATCCCAGCCTGCCTGTATGCGCTTGCTGTGTGCAATCATTACCTTGTTAGATCCCAATGTATCATTCCGCAGATGTGAAGTTTCAGTACCGGCCTCGCAGACGCCTGTGGTCCCGACGTTTAGAGAGGGAAAGAGCACAGCAACAAAGTCCCCGTGGAGAAGTTTCTTCGGTACCGAGTGAGGGGGAAATGACTCTACAGCAACCTCACCCCGATACCCTCAGCCCTTGTCTGGGCTCCCAAGACCGGACAGTAATGTATTGGACTTAAGTTTAAACAGTCTTCTGGGTATTCACCAACCAATCAAGCAACCAACAACAATTACCCCCCTTTCCAACCTGAATACAATTACTTGTTAGCGATTCCTCCTCTAAAGCCGATGTACATACTTTTAGCCTTTGGTTCACACATTTTGGCCCAGCGCACAAACAAAATGGCGACATTTACGTAAGAAGCAAACATAGTCTCGCAGACACCTGTAATGCTAGGACAGTGGTTCTCAACCGGTGGGGAATTCCCCCCCCCCCCCAGGGGGGAATTTCATGGTTTCCAGGGGGAGGGGGGATGAAGACCATTTATAGATCGTGTTAATACAAGAACCGATTACTTGACATAGTTTTTCCCTTCATACTTTACAGTTATGTATGTCTCGTCCTTCTAAAATTCATTTTATAAAGTAAGTAGACCCACAAATCATGTTTTATGTGGATGTCTAGACTTGTTTTAGTATATGCTATTACATTTGCCTTCCACTTTTACGTATACTGTGTAGGGATGAGGGGATTTTTAGATAGGAAATATGAAAGGGGGGGGGGGGGGAATGACGTTCTGAAAATACGGTGAAGGGGGGAACGGGCCAAATTTTTGATAGGAAGGGGGGGGGGGGAATGGCGTTCTGAAAATATGGTGAAGGGGGGAATGGGAAAAAAAAAGGTTGAGAACCACTGTGCTAGGAGCTCATTAAGTAGCATATTTGCTCCCACAGCATAAAGGGCGTACTGCTAGTTAGTGTACCCGCTGTTCTGTCCAAATGACCTGTAACTTTTAGCGGTTTGTTAACTCGTTATATCTGTTTCAGGCAGCTGTGACTTTTACATAGCCAGACTTGTATAAGCTAACAACCGGCTAATTGCCTAAGATATATTAAAAAGTTACATGCATTTCCTTTACGGGAAGTCGCAATCAACCCCAGCATTTATTGGCTGTTTGTGATTTTCTAGGCAATTTTACGCTCAGTAGTGTTTGCCACTGCTTTCAAACGGTCGGCGCTTATACCATTTTAAAAATCAACGCAAAGCGATATGCGTCTTATTTCGAACCCTGTATGTCAGATTTGTGAAACTGCGTTGACCCTAAACCAGATGTCTAGTTTCTCTATATAGTGAAAATAGGAGAAACCTAAGAGACATACGAGGAACTGTTATAGATGGACATAACACCAACAATATAATGATGATACAGTACTGATTGCAGACAATAAACAGTCTAAGGCAGCTAGTGACCAAGAGATAAATAACTTGATGACAAGGGAAAACACATACCTGACCCACGACTGATGACCGTGTGAGATGACCAAACACGACCGCACATGCTTATCTGTACGCCACACTATGATGATGATGCTGGTGATAGTGCTACGAGCCAGATATGTTCAATGTATTAAAATAGCAGGAATCTATAGGGACAGTACTACCTGCTTTCTGTCAGCGCCGAATGTTGGGCGGCGCTTACCAAACCCGACACCCCACATTGTGCCAACGGCTTCGGGCGGAAGAGCGCAATTGGGAGGGTACTAGCCTTATCCTGGTGCGAGGAAATGCAACCCAAAGACAAAATAAGTCATGGCAGGGCAGACCAGGCCCTAAGCCTTGGTTGGCAGCTGGTCTAGGATCGAAGCTCCGACAGGCGGACAGTTAGAGCATTGCTTTGCTGATCCGGCAGCTTCTGCAGCTTGTCTTGTTCCAGATTATAGGTGTCAACCTTCCTCTGGAGTGAACTAGGCAGGCCGAGAGAGGGATCATGCTGCATGGGCAACACATGGTTTCTTTATTTTAGCCCAGGCTTTGTGCTATGGAGAGGCAATAACTCCATCCCTGGTCTTAACCGGTCTCGGAATCAAAGCGAGAGGCAACTGTTACGGGTTATAAGTCCTTGTCAGTTGGCGTAGACATGGGGCGCCACGCGTTGCCTCTGACGGTGGGAGACACCTACAGGTGTCACTGATCAGCTACCGCCCGCCTCAAGCTGGGCAGCCCCCAGCCAATTGGGTGCTGATCCGCCACAGCCTGCTTGCTTCAATGGGTGCTTGGGGCTAGGACAAAATCTGAATCGCAGGCTGTAAAACCAATGCACCATGTACTAATAATAAGAATAGAAACCTCAAGCTACGGCTTGCAACCTGGAATGTGAGAACCATGTGTCCAGGATTTTCCACTGACTTGACAAATATTGACGATGTGAGAAAAACGGCTGTGATTGATGCTGAACTCAATCGTCTTAACATTGATATTGCTGGCCTGCAGGAGACTCGCCTCGCTGAGGAAGGGTCACTCAGGGAAAACAATTACACCTTTTTTTGGAAGGGAAGAGGGCAGGCAGAAAAAAGGCAACATGGTGTGGGCTTTGCAGTGAAGAATTCGCTACTGGGAATGATTGATATCCCAGCTGGAGGTAATGAAAGATTATTATCACTGCGCTTGGCAACCTCTTGTGGATTTGCCACCATTCTCACTGCATATGCACCGACAGTCGCTTCCTCTGATGATGTGAAGGATACGTTCTATGAGCAGCTAGACTCTGCAATCAAGGCAGTTCCAAAATCCGACTACATTTATATGCTCGGTGATTTCAATGCTCGTGTGGGCAAGGACTCGAGGAGTTCATGGCCAGTGTGCCTTGGAAAATACAACATCGGTCGCATGAATGATAATGGGCAAAGGCTGCTGGAGCATTGCACTAGAAATGACCTATGTATTACAAACTCCATTTTTAAAACAAAAGAGATGCATAAGGTCACATGGAAACATCCAAGATCCAGCCATTGGCATCAGCTGGACTTCATTATCACACGGAGACAACATCTGAACCATACATCATTAACTCGAAGTTACCACAGTGCTGACTGTGATACAGATCATTCTTTGGTTGTTGCAAAGGTTAGACTGAGACCAAAGAGAATCTACACAGCTAAACACAAGTCTAGCCCCAGGATTAATATTACTAACACTAACGATCCTGGAAAGTGCTTTGAATTTCAACAGCAACTTGAAGACGCTTTCAATGATACATCAGAAAGTTGTATAGTAAATGATAAATGGAGTAAACTTAAGGAAACTATTTATAAAACAGCGGTAGGGGTTTACGGCACTGTGGATCATAAGAGGCAGGACTGGTTTGCGGCAAACAGCCAGATACTGCAGCCCTTGATTGATAAAAAGAAGATAGCTCTCTTAAGAAACAAGGAAAGACCAACGCGTAACACTCTGAGTGAGCTGAAGCAAGCGAGGAAGGATGTACAAAAGGCTGCCAGGCAGTGTGCGAATGACTATTGGATCAAGTTATGTGAGTCCATTCAAATCGCAAGTGATAAGGGAAACATCAGAAGCATGTATGAAGGGATAAAGAAAGCCTGTGGTCCAATGATCAAAAGAAGTGCACCGCTGAAAACCTTGACTGGAGAAATCATCACTGATAAGAAACAGCAGATGGATAGATGGGTCGAGCACTATTTAGAACTTTACTCAAATGAGACCAAGCTAGCGGATGATGCCCTCAACGCCATAGAGGCCCTGCCAACTCTTGACCACCTGGACACACTTCCCACTATAACAGAAGTTAAGTGTGCTATAAAGGAGCTTGCATCTGGCAAGACTCCAGGTAAGGATGGGATTCCAATAGAGGTAATCAGGAGTGGGCAAGATACACTCGCTCTACAGATCCACCAGCTAATAGAGCTATGCTGGCGAGAAGGACAAGTCCCACAGGATTTCAAAGATTCAAACATCATAACGCTGTACAAGAACAAGGGAGATCGGAGCGACTGTAACAACTATAGGGGTATCTCACTTCTGTGTATTGTTGGGAAAGTATTTGCCAGAATTGTCCTGCACAGACTTCAAGTCCTGGGAGATCAAGTCTACCCCGAATCACAGTGCGGCTTCCGTCAGAACCGGTCTACCATTGATATGATATTCTCATTGCGACAGATGCAAGAAAAATGCCGGGAACAAAATCAGCCACTGTTTATTGCTTTCATCGACCTCACAAAGGCATTCGATTTGGTCAGTCGTGAGGGTCTGTTCAAAGCACTAAAGAAGATTGGCTGCCCACCAAATCTTCTGTCCATTGTGGAATCGTTCCACACAGGCATGAAGGGTATAATCAAGTTTGATGGCTCAACTTCAGAAGAATTTGAAATCAAGAGTGGAGTTAAGCAAGGTTGTGTACTATCCCCCACCCTCTTTGGGATATACTTTTCACTTCTACTGAAATATGCCTTTCGTGATCAGGATGACGGTATATACATTCACTCACGCTCAGATGGTGGCCTCTATAATGCTCAGAGATTGAAGGCCAAGACCAAAATTAGCAGGGTACTAATCAGAGAGTTGCTTTTTGCGGATGATGCTGCGATTACGACCCACTCTGAGGAAGAATTACAACATCTACTATCTGCATTCTCCAATGCTTGCTCTGAATTTGGTTTAACAATTAACAAAAAGAAGACACAGATTATGTCACAAGGTGCACATGGTGTACCATCAATTTTTATTGACGACGCCGAACTGGAGATAGTAGACCATTTTACGTATCTAGGATCAGAGGTAAATAGCAAATTATCCCTCGATCAGGAAATCAACATCAGGATTGGCAAGGCAGCAACAACAATGAACATGTTAGCAAAAAGAGTCTGGGAGAACAGGAAGCTTACTGCCAAAACAAAAGTCCTCGTCTACCAAGCCTGTGTCCTTAGTACTCTTCTTTATGGCAGTGAAACCTGGACAACTTACTCACGCCAAGAGAAACGTTTAAACAGCTTTCATATGCGGTGTCTGCGAAGAATACTTGGTATTAAGTGGCAAGACAAAATCACAAATACTGAAGTATTGGAAAGATCAGGTTGTGTGACGGTGTATTCCATGCTCAGTCTTCGTAGACTTAGATGGATAGGACACGTTAGGAGGATGGATGATGGTAGAATACCAAAGGACATCTTTTTTGGTTAATTACAGACGGGTAGGAGATCTCAGGGTCGGCCTCTACTGCGATACAAAGATGTGTGTAAGCGGGACATGATTGATACAGGCATTGATAATGCACATTGGGAGCACGTCGCCGCTGAACGTGTTGCATGGAGGGCAACTATCAGAAATGGAATAAAGACAAAGGAGAAAATGATTGCAGATAAAGCACACACAGAGCGTGAGAGACGTAAGATGGTGCAAAATGGTGGAAATGACCATGTTTTCACATGCACCTACTGTGGGCAAACATTTGCAGCAAGAATTGGCCTTACCAGCCACACTCGCCACCGCCATGGATCGTAGTTATTAAGCCTTTTTGAAGCACAATGTACCAAACTATCGTCTGTCAAGACGGAAAGGTGCCAATATAATAGGGACAAAATAGACAGTTGCTTGGTGCAGACATAATTGATTCGCCTGATGGCGAGGAACACTAGTAATAGGGGAAGCTAATCCACACCCAAAGACCACTAGACTAGAAGAAGTAGCATGTGTATGGACAACGCTTGAGTTCAAAGTGAGCCAACGAAAAAAAGTAGTTACATTTCCTTTATTCCAAAATCTACCCTTTATTTAGCATTCGTACCTCATTTCACAATAAGCATCATCACTGACGTCTGACCCGTTATGTACAGTTGTCAGTCAGCGTTCCCCTTTGTCAAAAGTTACCCCTTATGCCTCTTACCTAACGGCCCCTTGTTCCTACCGTGTGTACTTTATGCCTGAGGGCCTTTTATCGTGACACGAGCACGCCTGTGTCATCCAACACTGGCTAACGTTGCATGTGCTGACTTCAGTGTGGCTCCAGTTTGTATGCACCGTACAGTTACCGCCAAAGAGACCCGGTGATGATTCCAAACGAGTTTATGTTCTTTTAATTAATAGATAGCTTATATTGTCTAATTGCCCAGTAAATCACACACAGCCAATTAATTACGACATTGTATTAAAGAGATGCCATTAACTTTTATTTTTTACATTCGGCGACCTATACATTTTCCGATTACTCTATACAACTCTTCGTCAATAAATGCATGTATGTGTAAATAGTGGTTAGTGCACTTGTCTGTCAAGACAGTGGTCGGAATCAATTCCCGGCAGTGGCAGGAATGTTGTTGTTGTTGTTTTCTTTTTTAAATAAAACCAGTACGACTCAGGGATCAGCCCAGCATCATAAGAGTGGGTATCAGACTATTTTCAGAATTGTCTGGGAAGCACATGTGACGAGTAAGAGAACCGATCTTCCCACCTCATAAGCCGTGACCCAGAATATGTGAAGGCATAAATTCACACCCCAAGAGTTGTATCTGATATAGGACTACCTTGATACCTGTTCATGAATAAACAGTGATGTGTTGGTTATGATGGTTAATACGCCCCTTTAACTCACCTTGGCAGTAAGTTTAAAACTCACATATGTCTTACCGGGACACCTGGAATAAAAATTATTAACAACTTAACCAACCAAACGTTGCTACGGGGGTGGCCGGCGTGGGGTTAGTTACCCTATATTAATCTTAGCTGCAAAAATGCAAGCAATTATTAACAAGTGATCACAAATGAAAAGAAAACAGATCAGTCAGACAAGATGAGAGGAATTTCTTACGCTAGACAAAGAATGACAGAATGTGGATTAGGAAGATTAAACATCGCATGCAGACAAGAATGTGAGTCAGAGGTTGATAATATAGGCAAATACACGGAAGATCAGAATGTAAGGCTTTTGTATGATATAGTTGCGGTCCTATGTTCTTATGCGAAAAGGAGAAACTGGAGCAGCAGCAGCAGCAGCAGCAGCAGCAGCAGCAGAAACAGCAGCAGCAGAAGAAGAAGAAGAAGAAGAAGAAGAAGAAGAAGAAGAAGAAGAAGAAGAAGAAGAAGAAGAAGAAGAAGAAGAAGAAGAAGAAGAAGAAGTATTTGTAGCAGTAGTAGTAGTGGTGGCGATAGTAGTGGTGGTAGCGATGGGAGTACGATGATGGTGGCGGTAGTAGTCGTCGTGGTGGTGGTAGTTATGGTGATGGTAGTAGTAGTAGTAGTAGTAGTAGTAGTAGTAGTAGTAGTAGTAGTAGTAGTAGTAGTAGTAGTAGTAGTAGTAGTAGTAGTAGTAGTAGTAGTAGTAACAGCAGTAACAGCAATAACAGCAGAAACAGCAGCAGCAGGAGTAACAGCATTAAGCCCTTCGCTAGAAAGCCACATTACTCCCAAACACGGTGCCATAAAAAAAGTCATCTAGTTCTGATTTCGGGAAGCTAACAAAGAGGAAGGGTGTCGGTAGCTGCTCCTCTTCAACTCTGGTAGATGTCAGAATTTAAGAATTTCACACTAACCAGATGCATACTGTCCTTATATTAGCAGCACATTTACACAAGTAATGGCGTGCCATATTTCGGATGCAACCAATGGTCTCTTGATTTACGACTGTACGTAGTAACATCGGCCCGCCGAGCAAATACAACTGTCCGCAATTTTGTTTTAAAGAAACATAATGTTGTTAAGGTAATGAATACATTATTTCCTATTATCGGTTTAAGGAGACGTAGATTATAATCAGCATCGTAGTTATTGTAGCAGGTGCTGTAGATAATACGTGTTTATTACCACCCCCAACTGGGTCTAGACGTGTATCTGTTATAGCTGTGTTATGATGCCATTTCGCCCCGGTAGATAGTGTACCAGACTTCCTCTCCTTTTCCTGCTGCGATTACCAGGTTATGTTAAACTCTCTCTCTCTCTCTCTCTCTCTCTCTCTCTCTCTCTCTCTCTCTCTCTCTCTCTCTCTCTCTCTCTCTCAAGTTTCACTTTTTCTCCACCGTCTGCTGATTTGGTTTAATTAATGATTGTTCAGCGACTAATTAGCAATATTAATTAATCTGCTATCATCATAAGATTTCGGAAGATAACCACGTGCAGCTGACTAATTCTGCATACTTCGCTAAGGTACTCTAAACGCCGAATTGTACAACAGATTTCCCAATGGGTTATTAAGGACACGACCATATTAAAACTGAACTCGTGCACTTCACATCCGTATGAAGCCAATGCCCACTTTTAATGAACAAGCGCACTTTGAAGCTGGATCAGGAACACACCACTAACACAGACTCGACTACATCTACATTCATCTGGTCAGATCTACATTATTTTGGCGAGATCTACATTCATCTGGTGAGATCTACATTCATCTGGTTAGACCTACATTCATCTAACCTTTTGACTACTAACAATAATTATCTTATAGTCAAATCTTCACGCAAGCAGAAATGCAAACTTGGATCATCAACAAGTATGCAAGTATCCCAGTTTCTTTTTTGTTGTTGTTGCATATCCCTTACAGGACGCTGCAGTTAACATCAGCTGTTGATTTACTAGGCAAGATTACGCTCAGTAGTTTGCCACTGCTTTCTGAGCGACCGGCTCACATAACCCCTTAAAAAACCAACGCAGCGCAATCCGCTACCGAATTTCGTGCAGGTGCGTTACTCACGAGAATATACGGGATTGCGGAGAAAGACGTAAACCCTATGCTAGGGAGACCGGCCTATCCCAGGTGAGATACAGTAAAAACCCGAGGCATCAATTACTATAATATTAACATCAATTATCATACAGTCAAAACATGAGATACCAACAACTGACTAGTACCATCAATTGTCGTACAGTCAAAACATGAGATACCAACAATTGACTAGTAACATCAATTGTCGTACAGTCAAAACATGAGATACCAACAATTGACTAGTAACATCAATTGTCGTACAGTCAAAACATGAGATACCAACAATTGACTAGTAACATCAATTGTCGTACAGTCAAAACATGATATACCAACAACTATGAGTAGTAACATCGCGAACTGCGTTGTGGTAAACGCTCCCAAGGTGGCCAGAGGAAACGCTTTAAAGACACTGAAAATTTCACTGAAGGCTTTTGGAATTCATCTTGACACCTGGGAGGCTGCAGCCAGAGACCGAAATTCGTGGCGTGCATCATTACTCAAGGGTGCAGTCATATGTGAGGCAACCAGGACTGCAAGAGCTGTGAAGAAAAGGCAGGACAGAAAAACCACTGCAGGAAATCCTCCTCCAGAGACGTCAAGCATTCCTTGCCCACATTGTCAAAGAACATTTCGAGCCAAAATAGGCCTTATCAGCCATCTTAGAACCCACGGCTCCATACCTTCAACCCCACTGGATGAAATGAATGGTCATCATCATTCTTGATGGACAAACAACAACACAACAACAGTAACATCAATTGTCGTACAGTCAAAACACGGGATACCAACAACTATGACTAGTAACATCAATTGTCGTACAGTCAAAACATGAGATACCAACAATTGACTAGTAACATCAATTGTCGTACAGTCAAAACATGATATACCAACAACTATGAGTAGTAACATCGCGAACTGCGTTGTGGTAAACGCTCCCAAGGTGGCCAGAGGAAACGCTTTAAAGACACTGAAAATTTCACTGAAGGCTTTTGGAATTCATCTTGACACCTGGGAGGCTGCAGCCAGAGACCGAAATTCGTGGCGTGCATCATTACTCAAGGGTGCAGTCATATGTGAGGCAACCAGGACTGCAAGAGCTGTGAAGAAAAGGCAGGACAGAAAAACCACTGCAGGAAATCCTCCTCCAGAGACGTCAAGCATTCCTTGCCCACATTGTCAAAGAACATTTCGAGCCAAAATAGGCCTTATCAGCCATCTTAGAACCCACGGCTCCATACCTTCAACCCCACTGGATGAAATGAATGGTCATCATCATTCTTGATGGACAAACAACAACACAACAACAGTAACATCAATTGTCGTACAGTCAACACGGGATACCAACAACTATGACTAGTAACATCAATTGTCGTACAGTCAAAACATGATATACCAACAACTATGAGTAGTAACATCAATTGTCGTACAGTCAAAACATGATATACCAACAACTATGAGTAGTAACATCGCGAACTGCGTTGTGGTAAACGCTCCCAAGGTGGCCAGAGGAAACGCTTTAAAGACACTGAAAATTTCACTGAAGGCTTTTGGAATTCATCTTGACACCTGGGAGGCTGCAGCCAGAGACCGAAATTCGTGGCGTGCATTATTACTCAAGGGTGCAGTCATATGTGAGGCAACCAGGACTGCAAGAGCTGTGAAGAAAAGGCAGGACAGAAAAACCACTGCAGGAAATCCTCCTCCAGAGACGTCAAGCATTCCTTGCCCACATTGTCAAAGAACATTTCGAGCCAAAATAGGCCTTATCAGCCATCTTAGAACCCACGGCTCCATACCTTCAACCCCACTGGATGAAGTGAATGGTCATCATCATTCTTGATGGACAAACAACAACACAACAACAGTAACATCAATTGTCGTACAGTCAAAACACGGGATACCAACAACTATGACTAGTAACATCAATTGTCGTACAGTCAAAACATGATATACCAACAACTATGAGTAGTAACATCAATTGTCGTACAGTCAAAACATGATATACCAACAACTATGAGTAGTAACATCAATTGTTTTACAGTCAAAACACGAGGTACAAACAACTATAATGCTTAAAACTAATTATCATATGGTCAAAATCTGATACATTGTCAAGTATGACTAGTAACAACAATTATCAAACAGAAGGAAACAAAGTTAAAATATCCCGTTCCCATGTCATATTAGGGATGTAGTCTAGCCCCATTGTTTTTTGACTAAATGAGTGATGTGGTCAACGCGGGATCGTCGCCTGCTAAAATGAAGGAAAGATTGGTCAACTACTCCTCCTTGCTCTCAGGTCTACAACATGTATTGGCCATATCACATCAGATCTACAGCAGGAAACAGCTTCGAGGCAAACTTTAAAATAACGTTATCTTACATAAAGCCGATGCGTTAACGTAGTTAGTTAGTTAGTCGACAGATCATCCTCGTTGCACATCGAACCATTCAGTCCATAAGTGCTCGGATCCCCTCCTCAGCAAATCCCGCAGCGTGTAGCGGCTAACGACGCCAGTTCTGTGTTGGTTTATCAATCTTCTTTGGCTTCCTGCGTAGTGTTCTTGTTTGGCCGCCCCTCTTTTAATTTGCTGCTCTCGCAGTCTGGCCATTGTTGTAGATTCACAGTCATCACTTGGTTCTCGCAAAAGTCTCACTTCTCGTAGAGCATTCAGAATGTCAGCCTGGTCCATGGCGCGTCCGCCCTCCACAGTAGCCTCACCTGCGAGCTTGTCAGCCCGCTCATTTCCTTGTACTCCCGCATGCCCTGGCACGAAGATGAAACTAATCTTTGCCAGCCGAGACCGCTTCAGAGGCAGCAACCATTCTCTTCGGATCGACCCCTCCTCTATCCTCTTGATCATGTTCATTGAGTCGCTAAGGAAACAGGCCCTAGTGAATGTCTGTGTCTCGAGCCATGTTATTGCTTTACTTACTGCCATGACTTCCATGGTCAGGCTACTTGTGGTTTCAGTGAAAGCACCAGAGTCCTCCTTCACAATTCTCCCTCCGGCCCGAGCTGTAAAGGCCCATGAGCTTCTCACATGTCGGACGACCGACCCATCTGTGTAGATGACCGCGTCACCGTCTAGCGAATTCTCGAAAATCAACGCTTGTACTTCAGCCTCAACAGCAGCCGGATTTTCTTGTCTGCATTTTCTATCTAGTTGGATGCAAACTGAAAAGGATGTGCAGAAGTCTGTTGGCACTTGCACCCACTCCTCGCCAGGTTCTAAGTCCTCAAGTGAACACACCTGTTGAAGAATGTCTTCGGCTTGACCCATCCACGAGCGTGCTCTTTTTAACCTGCTGCCCTTCACCTTCCTAATTTCACTATGCAGTGGATGTTGTGTGTTTGCGTTAATTCTGAGGTAGGAGCGTGCCCTGCAAACTAGTATTCTCTCTTCAATGGTTGGAAAATCAAGAAGGTAGCGCATCGCCCTGCATGCTGTATCTCTTGTTAACGTAAGCGCTGGGAGGTTATGCCAGTAATGCCATCAGCGCGGTCCGGCAACGGTTTCACTTCAGCGTTTGACGTCCGCTAAAGATAAGGAAAGATTAGCCATCAATTCCTTCATGCATTCAACCTTACATTTATACCTTATTTATTTTATTGTTATTATTTTTATACCTTATTTATTTATACCTTACATTTATTTTCGCTCGCTTTGAACTCAAGCGTAGTCCATACACATCCAGTACACTGGATTGATTTGTGCGTGTGGATTAGCTTTCCGTTATTATCAGTGTCCTTCGCCGTCAGGCAAACCCACTCCGACTTCCACTACCTCGGCATCAGTACACCGGATGTTTAAGAACGAGCGCTCTTATCCATTCGGCCATACAGACATATAACCTTACAACAAGTGATGGTCCTTTAAAAAAGCCGCTTAAAAAGTCGACAGGGTCGACTTCATTGCACCGGGTTTTTAATCCCATATGGCTCAGTCTCTTTCCGCAGCGAACTGCCGAAGGCCTCGCACAAACCACGAACTCCGTAGCTTCAGCGACGACCGCCAGGAGTCTCCGAAAAAAAATGCACTCGTGAACCGAAGGACGCAGCCCGGAATCGAACCTACAACCTTCGCAGACCGAGTCAGACGTCTTGACAACTTCGCACTGGAGACTCACTTGTGACACATCACAAACCCATAGCTGGCTCCTGCTTGGAAACTTTAAAAACAAAAATGTGATATAGGTCAAATGAACCACCCATATCGGGAGAATATGTGGCTTTCACGGTCCACCTCTCAACTGATGCCTCTCTGAGATGCACTTCCCTATAGTGTGTTGTGTGTATGGCTGCCTGTGCTCTTGCTCTGAGGGTGGTTTCTTTTCGGCCATCTCATTTATTCTTACATTTTGGCGAGCTTTAATTTTACATTTGCTAAAATCCAAACCTACTTTATAATGGTGCGCGCGCGCGAGTGTTTGTGTGTACGCGAGCGAGCATGCGAGAGCGAAGAGGGAGGGAGGAGAGAGAGAGAGAGAGAGAGAGAGAGAGAGAGAGAGAGAGAGAGAGAGAGAGAGACGTCAATATCAAATAGATAACAGTCAAATAAATGATAATACACGGCTACAAGATTCACACACGCTCCATAATCGATGTGTGCATTTCATGTGTTATACATACAGATCACATTAAATGAATAAACAGTTCGAACGCGACACTAAAATATCGGGGCGTATGATAAATATCATTGTGGTGTCAGCTAAATGATAGGACAACTCCCAACTTCATCTTATAGTGCTAGCTTATTAGTTCTCAACCGGTGGGGAACCACCACCCCCTCCCCCCTCCCCCGCGTGGGGTGGGGATTTTAGAATTTCGGGGGGGGGGGGGATTAATATTTTAAGATTGCGTTAATACAAGAACCGATTACCTGATATTGTTTTTCCCTCCATACTTTACGGTTCTGTATTTCTCGCCCTTCTGAACTTCGTTTTATAAAGTAAATAGACCCACAAATCACGTTTTATGTAGACGTCTAGACTTGTTCTAGTGTTGTTATTCAAGTTAGCTTCCAGCTGTACGTATATGTAGGGGTGGTGGTGGGTGGCTGGGGGAAATTTATAGGGAGGAAATACGAAAATAAGGAAGGGGGAGGAGAGCGTGTGACATTCTTAACATATGGTGAATGGGTGCATGAGCCAATAAAGGTTGAGAACCACTGTGCTAGAGGAAGGGAGATATACGAATGAGCTGACGCGGCATACGGATCCTGCTGTCGAGGGAGATGGTCACAAACTGCTCATGTGGATGCGGAATACAATGGTAAGCCATTTTATGATGTTCTCAAGAGTTGAGTTGAGTTAAGTTGAGTTAAGAACCGACATCAATGCACTCAGGACATTCCCATACGTGCTCCGTCTCCCTCGTTCAACAGCCAGCGAAGAGTCATACTACTAATCGTTCCCACCGCTATCTGATTAAAAGTTCTCCTGGTCTTCTATGTTCTCAAGAATAAGTATAGAAGCACGTCACAGATTTGAATTGACAAATAACATAGTTTTGGCAACGAAAAAGACCTAGCACCATGCAAACAACTAATCTAGAGGGAAAGGTGGAAAGACAAAGCACAAAAGGAAGACAGCGGCTCAGATAAAAAGACGCTGGAAATCCAATACATCCGACCAATGATGTGAAGATGGCAACAGGTCTGATCAAAAGATGCGCATACATTCAGAATAGACTACACATCAACAGTGTTCTTTCTTCTCCACGATTCAATCTGTTGTTTACACGGAGCCTCGCCCCCTGTCGCGGGCACGATGTGGGTAAATGGTTCAACTGTTACAATGTTATCACAGTATTCATATAGATACAGCGGATGTGTGCCTTGTGTGCTATCTTGCTGTAGATGTGTCCCTTCTATGCCCCACAATGTGTAGTAAGTTCTCTTGTATTTAAGAATAATTCAATTCGCTATTAGCCAAAGAAAAGATTTGATTGATTTATTCCGAGGATAGACCAGGCGGCAACATAATGAGACTGCAGTTGGTAAAATTAGTAATGGTACGCTTCGCCGGTTGTTGCAGATGGTGAAGGAGAGCGTATGGTGCTGTTCCAGTGCTGTGAAGTCGGTTCTTGACGGAACTCAACTTAGTACAGCTCACTTGCTTCCGTCATATGCCTTTCATCTCCGATTGGGGCAAAAACCATCCACAAACGTATGCCTCGCCTTCCCCATATTATACACCTGTCTCTACTCCTCTTCTCCGTGTGTTTTTAGATCTCCCTCAAGTTCGCTTGCCTTGTGGTTTCCACACATGGCCTGTCTAGTTATACTTCTTCTTCTGCGTTCATCCGGAGTGTTTTTTCAGACGTTTTTGTGTTGTGTCAGGGTTGTTGTTTTTTGCGCCCTTAAGCCGACACATCCGACTTCTGCCGGCGTTTGTTGGCCGGGTTAGCCTTCCCGGGGTCTAGTTATACTATTCTCACATTTTCTAAATGTAAGTCATAACCAGCGCCGGCACTTTTCCTAAAGACATGTGTACTTTCTGTAAACATTCTCATCTTATTTTTAAAAAACACGAAGCGCCATTTCTATGTCGTCCAAAGGAGACGCGCGTGTTTGATATGGTAATGAATGCAAACCAGAACTGCACCATTCGCGTGACCAGACTTTCAAAACCCGTCAAGCGTGATGGTTCTTCCCAGACTGGGGACATACATATGTGTAACACGTATGTGTTCGCTATCTTTGTTTGTGTGGCAAGGGTGTTCTTCCCCTCGTCTTCTTCCGTTGTTTCTCACTTCATGTATTAGCAAGTTCACCAGAGAACGCGAGACAGTTGAGACAAAAGGCAGGCAAACAGGCAGAAGGGAAGACACAGGTAAAGAGACACCGTTAGGCAGACAGACAGAAACACAAATACAGACTGACGGCTAAACAGACAGGGGAAAACATGCACAGAAAGCACAATCGCGTAGCTTCGTGCACAGATTGAATAACAGGACGTTCACGACACAACGAGCGTGCAAATTTATAAGAGATGACACGTCGTCCGACTTAACACATAATCCATAATCAAAAACATGCCTGCATTCTTATTCGGGGATCCAAATCGTGGTGAGAAAGTCATAGGCGAGAATTCCGTAGGTTATGTCAGCACAGTTTTGAACATTACCAAACTGTTGGAATAGTGTGCGGAAAGTGTGGGTAGAGCGTACTAGTCTAATGGAAAGTGTTGGTATATAGTCTTTACATGACAACTTGTATATGGACTATGAAAGTATAGGTATAGTCTACGAGAAAGTCTTCGTAAAATCTACAGGCAAGTGAAGGTATAGTCTATATGAAAGTGTAGGTATAGTCTACGTGAAAGTATATGCGTGCTCTACACGAAAGTCTAGGTAAAATCTACAAGAAAGTGTAGGCGTAGCCTAAAAGAAAGTGTAGGCGTAGCCTACATGAAAGTGTCGGTATAGCCTATATGAAAGTGTTCCTTATGCTCTGTAAAGAATCGACACCATAGCACTTCAAGTAAACCTATGGATGCTCCATAATGTCGATAATGACTAGTATACGTCCATACTGAAAATCCTTATTAAGAACAAACAGTAACATTCCATTACAAGAGGACCTTCGGGCACACCATTTCTGTTTTCAAAAGAACTATAAAAAAGTCGCTTAAAAGTCCGGTCCAGGGAAAAGCTAAGTTCTAGGCTACTTGCCCTATACGTCTCCGTGAGCAAATAAAATGTACAGGAACATTTTCAGCGCATTGAGGCCATCGGGTATGTGATGCTAGCCGCTTATTTCTTCTATATACCAATAGGCACTCGATGGGTGATGTAGTCAATATCACGCTGAACGTCTTTAATTCTCAGAACATTTCCCGGTGGCCATTTTAGGCTGGGTCGACCTGGGAGACCATGTACATTTGAAAAATCCCAACCTCCATGGAGATTCGACCAAAGACCTGCGGGCAAACGTGATAACCACTACGCTACAGCAGCGCTTCTACATGGGTAGTTTTCTCATTATATCTTCTAATGAATCCTGTCGTCCGTATCTCTCGCAGTAATATTATGTCTTCCGTCAAGACTAATCTTGACTCTTGCTATGTTGTTTTCATTACCGTTTGTGCACGCCTCAACTCTGCCCTGAATTGAACTAGCGAGTCTCATCATCACCAAGTACCCTGCCAGCTGGCGTAGGCTTTCATGGCTCTCCACAGATCTCGGGCTTTGATGTTCTGGATCAACTCTGCTGATGATATTCCACCATGCCACCGTCTCAATCCGTCCAGCATAATTTCTCTTGGTCTGCCTCTTTTCCCCTCGATCTTTCCAGTTGTCACGATGTTCTCTAATACCTCTCTTCTCATCACATGACCGAAGAAAGCTGTTTGTCTGTTTCTTATTGTGGTATATAATGTTCTAGTTTCATGAGCCTGTTTCAGACAAGTATTGTTAGTTACTGTGCCAATCTAAGGAATTGCCAGAGTAACTAACAATGATTACCTGTCTATGTCAAACAATTAACTATACCATGCCTAAACACGGGTGCTTATAAAGCAACCGTAGCCATTGGCAGATTGCGCAGTAGGGGCATAAACAAAAAGAACTAGATATATGCTATGATATGGCATTATGACGTGAGGTAACAAGTTCCTTTACTATAAAAGGGTAAATCTCTACGCTACCGCAACCCTAACACTTTAAATGTTAGTAAGTTAGTTAGTTGCGGTTCCAACTTCACAGCACCGTTCCTCAGCCTATTTTGTGAATATTACACAAAATGCTCCTCACTGCCCCATGTGAAAAGTGGAACATACAGGAGTCTCCATAAACCAACAACCCGAACAGGCATACTATGCATACAACCGCTGCCAGAATGCCAACACAAATGTCCACCACGAAAAATACAGTTCGTCGTCGATGGAAGCGGCAGTCATTAGAAAACCAGCAGCCACACATTACTGCATAAGGTAAACCCAGTTAGTTCAACAATCGGCCTGCCACCATATTTCTGAACATGCAGTTCACGATACAAACAGCCGCAGACAGATGTAAAAGCACTCCACACTAAATCCACAGCTCACAGTGTCGCTCCACGCACTTAACTCAGTAGCAGGGCGACGGAACCATCATTTAAATGTATTTCACTTTATTCGGTTGCAGATTTTTAACTGGGATCTCCGTGACGAAGTGGCCAAACTGAGGTGCCTCATGCTCTTAAGGTCCGATTTCGGAATGCATCGTTCGGACCACGAGCGTAATTTATCCAAAGACCCATGGTGGTCATGCCTGGAGCTATGGAGTTCGTGTTTCGTGCAATGTTCTCGCCAGGCGGCTTGTCGTTCTGAGCAGACAGACCGAGGAATATGGGGTAACACCAAATGCAATGAAGTCGATCCTCTCGCCTTTAACCTGCAGATATTCATCTGTCGGATTAATTTCATGTTTCAACAATTAATTCTGAAGTCAAATACAAAGCATGTGAAATGTATCCCCAACTCCTTTCCTCTCTATTTTCCGGTTCGAGAAACTAGCAGTAAGTGTTAAACAGTATCCCTGGGCACAGGTGACCTGTTGGTAGGTGGTAAAAGAATGCGCTATTTTCGTTTCTGAAATCAACAACGTTAGTCTGTCTATTCACATGGGGCATTAAGGTTCATTGAAAATCAATGTTTGACTGGAACATCTATTTGCGGGGCATGCGTGTGTTTGTATATAACTGGCTTTTGCCTAGAGGTGCGAGATCAAGGTAATACGGAGGTGGATCCTACCTTAGACGTCTGAAACGCCACTGATATTTACATTAGGGTGTGGTTCTATGTCAGGGTTAGTGAACGCACTTTCATAATCCCCACATACCGAGTTAGAAGTCGACCGCGTGTGACTTGGGAACAAATCGAGTGCGTTGATTTTCACAAATGAATAAGCGTCCACTATTCAAAAAGCAATGGCAAACTACTAAACGTAAAAATGCCCAGAAAATCACAAACAGTCAATAAATGCTGCCGTTGAATGTGATGTCCTATAAAGGACATGCAACTAACTTTATTGTTCTAAAACAGTGGGGTGCTCGAGATTTTACGATATATTGGTGCTGATAGTATTTAGCCATCTGTTAATTTGATCTTCCAGGTAGAACTGTGGTTCTCAACCTTTTTTGGCCCATGCCCCCCCCCCCTTTACCATATGTTCATAACGTTATCCCCCCCCCCCCTTTGAATTTCCTCCCTATAAATCCCCCACCCTTGCACAGTATACATAAAAATGGAAGCTAAATGTAATAACTCATACTAGAACAAGTCTAGACATCTACATAAAACGTGATTTGCTGGTCTACTTACGTTATAAAACGAATTTCATTAGGGCGAGAAGAACAGAACCGTAAATGTAGAGGGAAAACCAATATCAAGTAACTGGTTCTTGTATTAATGCGATCTTGAAATAATCTTCACCCCCCCCCCCCCCTGGAAACCTTAAAATTCTCCCATGGGGGGAATTCCCTACCGGCTGAGAACCACTGAGGTAGACGAAAACTTTCCCCATTACCATTTTTATCAGCCCACTTGGATGATTATATCTGCCAGCTATTTTCCTTGTGGTGTAGCAAAGGTCTCTGAGGTGTCCCTTAGCTGCCGCTACTTCTGCCTCTCTTGATAGGACATCTCAATATCGTATTTAATTCGCACTTATATGTGTTCTAACTTATTTATTAGCTTAAATGTATTGTTCATATACTCTTTAGTAGAATTGGTTTTGCTAGTGTTTAAATCTGCTTTAAAAAATTGCTCCTCTCATCTATTTTTTAAATTTTTTTAGGCGTTAACCATAAATCATGTTTTCGTGTTCCCTGTTTCCCACCCTATACATAATGCATTGCAACTGTTTCTAGCTGTCATCAACAGACTTCCATATACGCCTCGACTACTAACTGTTGAAGAACCATACTACTAACTGTTGAAGAACCATACATCCTTCCTTAGTTTCACTTCTGAGATACCCATTATTATATTATTTTGTTGTGTTTATATAAAGTTAATTGTGTCTACTGAGTTTCAACTTAATGTTACTTTAGCAACACATGATGCTCTTAATCTATATCTGCACCTCCAAAAACTTTACCTCTTGTAGAAATTATTACAATTTCTTGTTAATATAAATATTATCAATTTAATTTTCTGTACTGTGGTCAACAACGTTGCTTTATGTATTCTTTTATGTAGAAAAACATTTCCTTCATATTCACTGCGCAAACACATATGAATAATTATCCTCATTATCATGCATTATCCAAGTCCATGTAGCACAAGCTCTCTTCCTAACCCGTGTTTTCCAATCCTATCTTGGCATTCAGATCACCCATCAAAACGTTGATACTGTCATTTCTATGAGCACCTATAGTACTTCGAAGTTCGTGCAGAATAATTCATCTTTATCATTGATTGGTGAGTAACACTGGATCACTTTCATGTTTACCTACTTGTTTTCTAGTACTAAATGTGGCTGCTATTATTCTAGAACTCACTTATTCCCACTCTCTGCCTCTTTAGAGGTATTAGGGCCACTTTGTCACTGTCAGGTGCAAGTTTCCAAATTTACCTTTAACCCTTTTTTTTTTGTTGCATATCCTTTACAGGACATCGCTGTTAACACCAGCATCTTTCAGCTGTATGTCGATTTCTTGGCAAGATTACGTTCAGTAGTTTACCTTTAACCCTAATCAGCATTAATCAGTTGGTGATATATCCACGATGCTTTGCTTCCCATAATGTTTTCTGGTACTAATTTTAGGCCGAATTGACCTGGAAGCCTAAATCATCTTTAAAACAAAATCACCGCCTCAAGGATTGGAACAGACGACGCTCGGCTCAGCAGACAAACGCGCTAGCCACTGCGCTACTGCGACTCCATAGCGTATGGCCAGCATACGGTGCCGGCCCCATGTTTAGAGCAATCAACACTCGATGCAACCGAGCACTGTATCCGTCGTGTTACTTTTAACTAAATCAGTGCCACGGGATAATATATCGCCAAATGTGACCTCTCATTTGAACAGAAGGACGATATATCGCCATACTAGAGCCAGCGTGTTATTTGCTTTGTTTCGTGGTGTCTTCCACAATTTCAATGCCCAAATGAATGGAAATTTACATTATAATACTTGTTCATTTGATTTTGTCCCATGTTTGGTCCACACCTACTTTTTTGTTTGGCACTGAATCAGTTAACGACTGGGCTAATTGGACCCTCTTTTTCCCTCGAACAATGAAAAGACACAAAGACATGAAGCAGTAGAGACAACAAGATTAACACAAGACGTGTTCTTACCTCGCCTGTAATGAGGTATTTACCATCGCGCGAAAAGGCTAGACAGGTGATAGGTTTCTTCGTTGTATTGAAAATGTAGGACTGTTTGTTCCTTCTTGGGTTGAACAAGACTACAACACACCTGTGAACGGATTCAAGATATACACATAAGCACTGAGACATCCTCGTGTGAATGAATGAATGAATGAATGAATCAATGAATGAATGAATGAATGAATCAATCAATGAATGAATCTCAAGGAACGTTAGCCATCTGTAAAAAAAAAAAAAAAAAAATTCAGATACATGTTCTGTCCGTTGTTTGTACGTTTACAAACAAAGATTTTTGTGGAAACGTTTCACTGTTATATTTGTTTGTACCGTTCGTTTGTCGAGCTTCCTTGTCACAATCAACGCCCTCGAACTTTTGACAATATATCGACGACAGTCGCCGCTACTTTCGCTGCCTTCATAAACTGGTATTGCTGATATAAACTGATATATGTAGCGACTGAGCAAAAGATTACATAGTGTACACACATCGAAATATAGTGCGTACATGAACGTGTATACACCTAAACTTTTCTTCGTGTGGAATTCAATAGACAACCTTACACGTGTGATATATCACATCCTGGTATATTAAAATTACAGACAAATTTACATAAATGTTGACACATTCAATGATCGATCACTTAATCAGTAGCGCTGTAAGTACAAGTCAGTCGCATAATACAATATATTCAGTGATTATAGCGTGGATTTCATATACACTGATACCTTTACAATGCAGACACCATAGTGAAATCTATAGCAAGGACACAATATAGTTATCTGAATGGATGAAC
>OY992881.1:49928000-49968000 GCA_963921405.1 Cepaea hortensis
CACCTGCGAGCTTGTCAGCCCGCTCATTTCCTTGTACTCCCGCATGCCCTGGCACGAAGATGAAACTAATCTTTGCCAGCCGAAACCGCTCCAGAGGCAGCAACCATTCTCTTCGGATCGACCCCTCCTCTATCCTCTTGATCATGTTCATTGAGTCGCTGAGGAAACAAGCCCTAGTGAATGCCTGTGTCTCGAGCCATGTTATTGCTTTACTTACTGCCATGACTTCCATGGTCAGGCTACTTGTGGTTTCAGTGAAAGCACCAGAGTCCTCCTTCACAATTCTCCCTCCGGCCCGAGCTGTAAAGGCCCATGAGCTTCTCACATGTCGGACGACCGACCCATCTGTGTAGATGACCGCGTCACCGTCTAGCGAATTCTCGAAAATCAACGCTTGTACTTCAGCCTCAACAGCAGCCGGATTTTCTTGTCTGCATTTTCTATCTAGTTGGATGCAAACTGAAAAGGATGTGCAGAAGTCTGTTGGCACTTGCACCCACTCCTCGCCAGGTTCTAAGTCCTCAAGTGAACACACCTGTTGAAGAATGTCTTCGGCTTGACCCATCCACGACCGTCCTCTTTTTAACCTGCTGCCCTTCACCTTCCTAATTTCACTATGCAGTGGATGTTGTGTGTTTGCGTTAATTCTGAGGTAGGCGAGTGCCCTGCAAACTTGTATTCTCTCTTCAATGGTTGGAAAATCAAGAAGGTAGCGCATCGCCCTGCATGCTGTATCTCTTGTACATCCAAGAATAATGCGCATAGCTTCATTCTGTATCCTTTCCATCCTTTCTATCTGCTTATGGCTGAGAGTCAGGATTGCCATTGTATACTCCAAAACAGACATGACCAGCCCCTCGTACAAAAGACATAGATGGCGCTGCTCACAGTTTGCTGCCGCCATCACCCGCATCGCTGCCAAACACCGCTTGGCCTTTGTTATTACCTGGTCTATGTGCACATTATAAGCAAGGCTTCGATCAAACCGTATTCCCAGGTAATTTATTGCCTGCGTTCTTTCCACCGTCTCTGAACACAGCATTACAGTTGGTGTTGGATTGTTGACAATATTATTATTGAACGAGAACCAAGTCACTGTTGCCTTTGTTGGGTTGACCATTGCCCCAGCTTCATCACACCAAGTACTTATGCGATTGAGTTCGGTTTGTAGTTCCACAGCAACCTCCTCTCTATCCTTACCCTGACGATACACTAAAACATCATCGGCATATGACAATGTCCTGCCAGGTCCAGTGATCTGCTCACTGGTGATTCTCACTGTGTAGGCGTTGAACAGTACCGGAGATAATGGTGATCCCTGTGGTAGGCCAGGATATATTGTTGTTGGTTCCGAAGTCCAACTGCCACATCTAAAAACTACTTTCCGTTGGAAGAGGGCTGCAGCGATCCAACTAAGGAGGAATGGACTTACGTTTAGTTCAAGAAGCTGAAACATTAAAATATCCAGTGGTACTCTGTTGTATGCGTCCTCAAGATCAATCGCTGCAGCAACGGTTTCAGTGCCTGAGTGGAAACCTTCATAGACATCATGGGCAAAGACTGCTGCATTAGTCCAGGTTTCTCTTTTTGGACGGTACCCACCCAGGGTAGGTGGGAAACACCTTGCCTCTCTAGTTGGCTTGATATTTTCCTGGCAATTAACTTCTCCAGCAGCTTGCCTATTGTATTCTGCATGGTTATAATTCGATATCCCTGAATTTTTTTGTGGCCTATGTCAGGCTTCGGCAAGGGAATCAGATAGCTGTGTAACCATTCCTCCTTGATGCTAGCACTCCCTACACTGTTGTTGTACACGTCTGCTAGTTTCTCTAGCTCATTGTCGGTACACCTATTTATGTCATCGTATCTTATGCCATCAGGATCTGGAGCACTGTTTTTTGATCGTCGAAGCACAGCCTTGATTTCTTTCACTGTCACTGTGTCTTCATCCGAAGTGTTCTGGGCCTTGCATCTGTCTGAGGTGACCTCCTTGGCCAGATTTCGGCCTCCCATATCTGTCTGGTTGCTCTGCTCAAGGTAGCGTTCAAAGAGGGCTTTGCCCTTGTCTTCGTCAGTCCTCTGCCAGATGAGGTCAGCAACTTGGAAGTCAGAAATGCTCTTATTCTTGACTACACCACTCATGCTTTTATGTAGTCGCCAGAACAATTTCAGTGACTTGTCTGTGCTTACTCTTTGACACACCTCTGCCCATTTTTCGCTTTTAACCACCTTGACCAGTTTTTTTAAATAACTTACTTGTGTGCATCTCTCTTTCTAAGTGCAAGCAGGGACTAGGATGACCAGCTCTGTTCTTCTTGGCATTTTGCCATCTCCTTACAGCACTACGCTTATCCACCCAAGCCTTCTCCACCTCGAAACTCCACCACGGTGGCTGCTCCCAGCTTTTTTTCCTGCCCTGAAACGTTCTGCGCTTGTCACGTCTCATTTTACACACCACATCTTGCCCTGTACTGTCATACTGGAACGTCTTTACCTTTAGCTTGTGCTGCCTGCTTCTGCCTTTCTCCACCAATATGCTGCAAGGGTGGTGGTCGCTGCCATGGTGTCCTAGGACACCCCATCTACACACTGTAGTGAGTGAAGGTGAAACTAGCGCCAGATAAATAGCACTGTCCTCATCGCCTGGACGGCTTGCTGTCATGGTGACACAGCCACTGTTTATACAAAACAGGTCGATGGTTTCCAGTGCAGTCTCGAGCTCCTCCCCCTGTGTATTGGAGGAAGTGTTTCACCATGATCTGCCTTTAGCGTTTAAGTCACCACAGAAAATAACATTTCTCTCGTGGCCTAATATGCCACTTAAACACTGCCACTTCTGGGCGTCCACACTCGCATTGCGGGCATAAACATTAACCAACACGAATGGTATACTGGAATGAACTCTCAACGCCTGTATTTGTATATCGTCACTGTCCCAACTGGACATGTCTAGCTCTGACGCCACCATGCTGTCGAGAACGAGAATCGCCGTTCCCAGATGTCGTCTGTTGTAGAAACATTTGAAGCCGGCAATTTGGAGTAGCTGATCGCCCAGTCTCGTCTCCTGGAGTGCTGCAATGTCGTTCCTGTAAACTAGGGTTTCTAAAATAGAGCCCCGTTGTTTTACACTTACACAGTTCCAATACAGAATACGGATGTTCCTGAGTCCTAGACGGTGACACTTGAGTCTAAAACGTCTCAAACCACCACGCTTATCTTGCTTCTTTCTCCCTGCGCGGCTACCACGCCGCTTCGTTATGTTGACTGCTGACCGCTCGGAGAACACACGTTGTTCCGCCATGTTGAAAAAACGTAAACACAGACTGAGAAACCACACACGCTGCTGAAAATTCACCCAAGGATGACTTCGCTTGATGCACGAACTTCGTAGCACCCGCGCAGATCTTGAGTAGAAACTCCTGGTGTTACATCCTGGCACACCAATTACACGCAAGAGATGAATAAATCCATCCCCTACGCGAAAAAGTTAACGAACACAAAACAACACGACCGTCCGTCGCCATCTTGAAACCGGAAGTTGGTTTAACAATTAGCAAAAGGAAGACACAGATTATGTCACAAGGTGCACATGGGGTAATATCAATCTTTATTGACGACGCCGAACTAGAGATGTTAGACCATTTTACATATCTAGGATCAGTGGTAAATAGCAAATTATCCCTAGATCAGGAAATCGACATCCGGATTGGTAAGGCAGCAACAAAAATGAACAGGTTAAGAAAGAGAGCCTGTCTCCTTAGTCCTTGGAGGGGGCTGAGTGGTCTCAAGGTATGGTGTCCGCCTCGAGTGCGAAAGGTACCGGGTTCAGGCCCCGGTGAGGACCGGGATTTATTTAAAAAATCAACCTGGACTTCCAGTAATAAAATTTCCCCTGGTCTCTGGGTAGTGAGATCGGACGCCCGTGTGTATTGTTGCGCACGTAAAAAATCCCTTGGCAGTTGGAAATCAAAAAAGAGTAGCCTAACGGCGCTGCCAGGGCAAAATTTCGAGTTAAAAATCTACCGGTCATTTAGAAAGCATTGGTGAATTATTGTACGTAAACTTGCCAAGAAATCTCCAACAGTAAAAAAAAAAATGCTGGCGCTGACTGCAGCGTCCTTTAAATGAAATGCAACTAACTTTATCATCAGTAAAAAGTAAAAAAGAAAAAAAAACATAAGAAAATAAAAGCCACTGGTTAAAGTTAATTGCATTTCCTTGATAGGATGTCACAGTCAACCCCATAATTTTTTGGCTGTTTGTAATTTCTTGGGAAATCTACGTGCATAAGTTTGCAATTGCCTTCTGAGTAAAAAGGGTTGGATAAAAGAAATGTTTTTACAAACGACGGCTGAAAATATCTTAACATCCATCATGAGTAATCTAAATGTTTCGAAAGACACCAGACAGAAAGATAACTTATCATAAATATAAGAAACAGGTCGTCGACATTTCTGGCCAGGTTGAGATATATAAAAAAAAAAAAAAAAACAACAAAGAAACAAAAACTTGAATAAAATTGATGGTTTTATGGGAAGAGTATGAACATAGTGTGAATATATACACAATCAAAACCATTCCACTCGAAACATTCCCACAAGTGCTCCATCCCCTTATTCGGCGGCCAACGAAGAGTTTCTATGCTGAACGTAATAATGGCAACCTGAATGTATGTGCGATTGAATTTGCCCCTATGCATTGAGTGTCGCCCATACCTTCTGCACATCCCACTGAAATAACCTCTCCGTATATAGAATATGTGCAGTTCCATGTTGTAAACAACATAGTTCTGGCAACTCCTGCGACGGCACCGATGCCAAGTTGCATTGGCTACTGCCTTTCCCTTGGTCAACATCGGCGACGTGGAGAGGGGGAACCTGCTACTGGGCAACAGCTGGTTCTCCGATTTCCATTGCCCAGGCTTGTGCCCTGAAGAGGTCACTTCAGCACCGCGTAAAGCGGTGACACAACACGGGAAGTAGCATTTGCCGGTTATAAGTCTTAATGCTCGATTGGCGTAGAGCAAGGCGCCAGGGGCTACTTCCGACGGTGGGAGAGATCATCGTATCTCACTAGACAGCTACCGCCCGCCTAAGCTGGGCAGCCCCCAGTCAATAAGGTGTTGTCTCGCCACGGTTCATCTGCTCCTGAGG
The DNA here is from genome assembly GCA_963921405.1 of Cepaea hortensis. Taxonomy (NCBI): domain Eukaryota; kingdom Metazoa; phylum Mollusca; class Gastropoda; order Stylommatophora; family Helicidae; genus Cepaea; species Cepaea hortensis. The sequence goes on from OY992881.1 coordinate 49,933,154, forward strand.
GTGTGTGGAGCTTAGGGGGAAATCCTGACACATGGACCGCAATCTATACACCTAACAGCAAGAAAAAAACAAAACAACCGGCCCTAAGGCTGGGAACATGGAACGTAAGAACCATGACCCCTGGCATCTCAGACGATCTAAATGAGATTGTGGATGCCCGCAAAACTGCAGTGATAAACAACGAACTGCTAAGACTGGGGATAGACATTGTCGCCCTGCAAGAGACCAGACTCCAAGAATCTGGAAGCATCAAGGAGAGGGACTTCACTTTCTACTGGCATGGCAAGCCGTGCGGAGAGACCAGGGAGCATGGAGTTGGCTTCGCTATCAGAAACAAGCTGCTCAATTCCATCATACCACCAAGTGATGGCACTGAAAGAATATTGAAGCTCCAACTCCAGACAGAGGCAGGCCCAGTTAGTATTATAAGCGTTTACGCCCCAACACTAACTGCAGCATCAGAATCTAAAGACAAGTTCTATGACGACCTTAGCAAAGAAGTCAGTGAAACACCAGAGAAACAACATCTTTTTATCCTGGGGGATTTCAATGCCAGGGTTGGCTCTGACCACGAATCTTGGCCTTCATGTCTAGGACAGTTTGGCGTTGGGAAGATCAATGACAATGGACAACGTCTCTTGGAATTCTGCAGCCACCATAATCTGTGCGTGACCAACACCTTCTTTGACACGAAACCTCAACACAAGGTGTCATGGAGGCACCCCAGATCAAAGAACTGGCACCAACTCGACCTGGTGCTCACTAAACGCAGCAACCTCCGCAATGTACGGATGACTCGCAGCTATCATGGTGCTGACTGCGACACCGACCATTCACTCGTCTCCAGCAAGGTGAAGATAAAGCCCAAGAGAATCTACAGAAGCCGAACAGAAGGAAGACCACGCATTGACACCAGTGGCACCCAAAATAAAGAGCAGGTCAACAAATTCATGCAGGCTCTAGCGGATACTCTGCCCGACCCCACAGACGGAGATTCCACCGAGAGATGGAGTCATTTTCGCGACACCATCTACAATACAGCACTATCAACATTTGGAAAGAAGCAAACTAAGTCAACCGACTGGTTTGAAGCACACTCTGAAGAGATGCTCCCAGTCCTGGAGATAAAGAGACATGCATTCTCGATGTATAAAACATCACCTTCAGAGAAAACACTGCAGGCATTGCGAACGGCCAGAAATAGAGTACAACAGATGGCAAGAAGATGTGCGAACAGGTACTGGCTACAGCTCTCTGCTCAAATTCAAACTTGTGCAGACACTGGAAATATAAGAGGAATGTATGAGGGCATCAAGCAAGCTGTCGGTCCATCAAAAAATAAGATGGCCCCTTTACGATCAACTGAGGGGGTAATCATAAAAGATCGAGCGAAACAAATGGATCGCTGGGTAGAACACTACTCAGAGCTATACTCAGTGGATAACACTGTCAGCGAAGAAGCTCTGGAAGCCATCGATCAACAGTCCGCCATGCATGCCTTGGATAACGAACCTTGCCTCACAGAAATCAGCGAAGCACTAGACTCTCTCAAATCCGGCAAGGCACCTGGAAAAGATAGTATTCCACCTGAAATTTTAAAATGTAGCAAAGAAACAATCATCCCAGAACTGTATGCAATATTACAGCTCTGCTGGAGAGAAAAATCAATACCACAAGATATGAAAGACGCAAACATCGTTACCCTTTATAAAAACAAAGGCGACAGAAGCGACTGCAACAACTATCGCGGCATTTCCCTTCTCAGCATTACAGGCAAGATTTTTGCCAGAGTAATCCTTAAAAGATTACACATTCTTGCTGAAAGAATCTACCCCGAATCGCAGTGCGGATTTAGACCCAACAGGTCCACCATCGATATGATTTTCTCACTCCGGCAGCTCCAAGAGAAGTGCAGAGAACAGAGGAAGCCATTATATATAGCCTTCATCGACCTCACAAAGGCATTTGACCTCGTGAGCAGAAGCGGCCTTTTTAAGGTCCTTGAAAAGGTTGGATGTCCACCCACCCTTCTTAGTCTCGTGAAATCATTCCACGAAAACATGCAGGGGACCATTTTATTTGACGGCTCAACATCCCAGTCATTCAGCATCAGCAGCGGAGTAAAGCAGGGCTGCGTGCTTGCTCCTACACTCTTTGGTATCTTCTTTGCTGTTCTCTTAAGGCAAGCATTTGGGACTGCCACTGAAGGCATATACCTCCACACAAGATCTGATGACAAACTTTTTAACCCATCAAGACTCAAGGCAAAGACCAAAATAAGACCAAGATGCGTAAGAGAACTACTTTTTGCAGATGATGCAGCACTGACTACTCATACAGCAGAAGATCTCCAAAGGCTCATAGATCGTTTTACAGCCGCCTGCAAAGACTTTGGGCTCACCATTAGCCTAAATAAAACACAGGTGATGGAACAAGATGCTGATGCGCCTCCGTCAATCAAAATCTCTAATTCTGAATTGAAAGTCGTCCACGATTTTGTGTATCTGGGATCGACAATATCAGATAATCTTTCATTAGAGACAGAAATCGACAGACGCATTGGAAAGGCAGCCACAACATTTTCCAGGCTAGCTAAAAGAGTTTGGGAGAATAATAGACTAACAGAGCGTACAAAAGCTCAAGTATATAAAGCTTGTGTTGTTAGCACACTACTCTACGGGTCTGAATCCTGGACCCTGTACTCAAGACAGGAAAGGAAGTTGAATTCCTTCCACATAAGATGTCTGAGACGTATCCTGGGCATAACATGGAAAGACCACATAACAAACAAACAGGTGCTTGAAAGAGCAGATATTACCACAGTGCACACCCTCCTCAAGCAGAGACGCCTCCGGTGGTTGGGCCACGTATCTCGAATGGAGGACGAACGTATTCCCAAAGATCTCCTTTACGGAGAACTAGCCACAGGAAAGAGGCCAACCGGAAGACCCCAAATGCGATATAGGGATGTGTGTAAACAAGATATGAAAACCATTGGAATAGATCCAGACACGTGGGAGAGAGTTGCAACAGACAGATGCTCCTGGAGAAGAGATGTACGAAACGGACTGGTGCTCTTTGAGCGCAATCTGATCCAAAAAACTGAGGAGAGACGGCACAGGCTCAAAGAGCAGTCACTTACTGCGGGACTTGCCTCGTCTTACAGATGCGGAAACTGTGACAGAGATTGTCATTCTCGAATTGGACTATACAGTCACCAGCGGTGCTGCCAGGCACCTCCCAAGCGGCACAACTCTATAGTCCTTCAGGACTGAAAGAGGCCTACTACTATATAGAATATCTGTTTGTTTTGCTGCAGTTTTCACTCGATCCCAGAGAGCCTTCACTACATTAGCCTTGTCATGATATAGTCTCGTTTTCACTCGATCCCAGAGAGCCTTCACTACATTAGCCTTGTCATGATATAGTCTCGTTTTCACTCGATCCCAGAGAGCCTTCACTACATTAGCCTTGTCATGATATAGTCTCGTTTTCACTCGATCCCAGAGAGCCTTCACTACATTAGCCTTGTCATGATATAGTCTCGTTTTCACTCGATCCCAGAGAGCCTTCACTACATTAGCCTTGTCATGATATAGTCTCGTTTTCACTCGATCCCAGAGAGCCTTCACTACATTAGCCTTGTCATGATATAGTCTCGTTTTCACTCGATCCCAGAGAGCCTTCACTACATTAGCCTTGTCATGATATAGTCTCGTTTTCACTCGATCCCAGAGAGCCTTCACTACATTAGCCTTGTCATGATATAGTCTCGTTTTCACTCGATCCCAGAGAGCCTTCACTACATTAGCCTTGTCATGATATAGTCTCGTTTTCACTCGATCCCAGAGAGCCTTCACTACATTAGCCTTGTCATGATATAGTCTCGTTTTCACTCGATCCCAGAGAGCCTTCACTACATTAGCCTTGTCATGATATAGTCTCGTTTTCACTCGATCCCAGAGAGCCTTCACTACATTAGCCTTGTCATGATATAGTCTCGTTTTCACTCGATCCCAGAGAGCCTTCACTACATTAGCCTTGTCATGATATAGTCTCGTTTTCACTCGATCCCAGAGAGCCTTCACTACATTAGCCTTGTCATGATATAGTCTCGTTTTCACTCGATCCCAGAGAGCCTTCACTACATTAGCCTTGTCATGATATAGTCTCGTTTTCACTCGATCCCAGAGAGCCTTCACTACATTAGCCTTGTCATGATATAGTCTCGTTTTCACTCGATCCCAGAGAGCCTTCACTACATTAGCCTTGTCATGATATAGTCTCGTTTTCACTCGATCCCAGAGAGCCTTCACTACATTAGCCTTGTCATGATATAGTCTCGTTTTCACTCGATCCCAGAGAGCCTTCACTACATTAGCCTTGTCATGATATAGTCTCGTTTTCACTCGATCCCAGAGAGCCTTCACTACATTAGCCTTGTCATGATATAGTCTCGTTTTCACTCGATCCCAGAGAGCCTTCACTACATTAGCCTTGTCATGATATAGTCTCGTTTTCACTCGATCCCAGAGAGCCTTCACTACATTAGCCTTGTCATGATATAGTCTCGTTTTCACTCGATCCCAGAGAGCCTTCACTACATTAGCCTTGTCATGATATAGTCTCGTTTTCACTCGATCCCAGAGAGCCTTCACTACATTAGCCTTGTCATGATATAGTCTCGTTTTCACTCGATCCCAGAGAGCCTTCACTACATTAGCCTTGTCATGATATAGTCTCGTTTTCACTCGATCCCAGAGAGCCTTCACTACATTAGCCTTGTCATGATATAGTCTCGTTTTCACTCGATCCCAGAGAGCCTTCACTACATTAGCCTTGTCATGATATAGTCTCGTTTTCACTCGATCCCAGAGAGCCTTCACTACATTAGCCTTGTCATGATATAGTCTCGTTTTCACTCGATCCCAGAGAGCCTTCACTACATTAGCCTTGTCATGATATAGTCTCGTTTTCACTCGATCCCAGAGAGCCTTCACTACATTAGCCTTGTCATGATATAGTCTCGTTTTCACTCGATCCCAGAGAGCCTTCACTACATTAGCCTTGTCATGATATAGTCTCGTTTTCACTCGATCCCAGAGAGCCTTCACTACATTAGCCTTGTCATGATATAGTCTCGTTTTCACTCGATCCCAGAGAGCCTTCACTACATTAGCCTTGTCATGATATAGTCTCGTTTTCACTCGATCCCAGAGAGCCTTCACTACATTAGCCTTGTCATGATATAGTCTCGTTTTCACTCGATCCCAGAGAGCCTTCACTACATTAGCCTTGTCATGATATAGTCTCGTTTTCACTCGATCCCAGAGAGCCTTCACTACATTAGCCTTGTCATGATATAGTCTCGTTTTCACTCGATCCCAGAGAGCCTTCACTACATTAGCCTTGTCATGATATAGTCTCGTTTTCACTCGATCCCAGAGAGCCTTCACTACATTAGCCTTGTCATGATATAGTCTCGTTTTCACTCGATCCCAGAGAGCCTTCACTACATTAGCCTTGTCATGATATAGTCTCGTTTTCACTCGATCCCAGAGAGCCTTCACTACATTAGCCTTGTCATGATATAGTCTCGTTTTCACTCGATCCCAGAGAGCCTTCACTACATTAGCCTTGTCATGATATAGTCTCCGTCTCCAGGAGCAGCAATAGGCAGTTTATTAGCCTGTTCATTTCTTTACACAGTCTTCGGGCACACAATCTATGATGTGCTCTTCACCTTCTTTTTTTCGAGCAATGCAAGCCATTCAATATAAAACATACTTGTTTCTTTTTAAGTAGCAAAATTGAGTTCATGGCCATCACGCATGGCGTGCTTTACTATTATTCGACCATCGAAACGCTGCCGATACAACCTCCACCTTCAAATTACATTCACAAGCTGGAATTCGAGACATCATTCTCCAGGCTCTCATTTTTCACATATGATCCGAAATCTGTGCAATAAATCCCCGATCAACTTTGTTTTACTCACATAGTTTGGGCATAAGTTATCACTTGTCAGCTGTCCATGGACGCCTCTGAATTACCCTCTTTCCTTATCATTCTAGGTAAGGCTGCCTTGGTAGGCGACACCATGACCCATTTCTTTTCTCGCACTGTCTTACCAACATGTGTAATAGCAGCTTCAGCTTGTTCCAGCCAAGAGCGGCGTCTCCTAAACTTGTGTTCTCAGGTGTCACCCAATGCCTCATAAAGAGGGTCCACCTAGCCCACTATGACTTTAACGGTACATTTTATGCATGAAGTACCTGGTGCCTATCATATGTAGACTGTAGAGACAGTATATGTTGCATGTACACAATGGGCGTGTTCATTGTACAGCTCAAAATAACTCTCATGGTCTCATTCTGCATTCGTTTCAGCTTCTCAAACTGGCTGTGCGACACCGACAACAACCCTAGAGCATACACAATCAATGAAATAGTTACACACTGGTAAAGAGTGTACACTAATCTCTGTTCCATATTCGCCTCTGTCATCACCTTCAGTGCATTGTGTCTCTTTCGATCTTTGACACATTATCTCTCTTGACATCACCTCACCTTTTCATGAAAAAAAAAACAGGGAAAGACAGGTAAAGAAAATTCTTTGCCGACATTTCACAATAGCAAAAGAACGATGTCATCACACCACACGAATTAATACATTCAGTTTCAGATCACGAGATGTAGGAAAAGCATTATCGCTAAGCCAATTAGCAAGCTATGTGATTTTGATAATTTAAGGCCACGATCTGTGCATTTATGTGTTCTGTATGTTTTTTGTAAGTCAAATGTACGGATCCTTTTTACTTGAAGGAAATGTCTAGAAATGCATAGACATATTACTAGATAGACCCGATTTTCTCCTCCTCATCATCACAAGCCACACCGTGAAGCATATATGCTAATACACAAACAACTGTCTTTTGTGTTCATGATAAGTTCGATTGCCGAGTGTCTTCTGTGCTAATTTCCTCTTCGTTCTCCTGTAGAGGTCTATAAATAAATTCAAAGAAAGCAGCAGTCAACCTAAGCTTGTTGACATCCATATAGAGGTTTATCTTAACTGCAGTTGATGCAGACCAAACTACACTTCTCTGTTCTGCATATATTAGACACTCCTGCAACACATGTTTACTCGTCATTTTACCAGTTCCATAGTCACATCCATCCAGATAAGATCAGAAATAAAGAAATCAGGACTAAAGTAGGAGTTATAGTTGCACTAGATTTTATTAGAAGGCAGCAAGTCAAATAGTTTGGCCATGCAAGTAGATTACCAACTAACAGTATACCACAACAAACAATGATGTACAGACCATAAGGAAGCAGAGGAAGAGGTCGACCACGTAAACGATGGACGCAGAGAATAACAGAGTCCATAGGAATATCGATACATGAAGCCCATAAGCGGGCACTCTCTCGATGTTTATATTTCACCTCGACACCGCAAGGTACAATGGGAACATGATGAGATGATGAGAAACAAGTGGTACTCCCGTCTGTTGTATCTGTGATAATTTTCTAACCAAACATTGTCTTACTCTATCCACCTGCCTCTAAGACGATCGATCTTTCCAGTTCTTACAACCTCTCCCAGACCTTCTAGTCGCATAACGTGACCACAAAATGCCAATAGTCTTGTAGTGTGGGTAATCATTTTTACTTGGTGAACTGGCCTCATGAAATGACTGCAGATTTGTCTTCTTAGTCTAGATGGCTAGATGGGATAAAAGAAACTGCAGAAATCAATACGACATTAATATAAGAAACAAGACAAGCGAAACAGAAAATTACACATCCCTCCTCTCTGCGACTCTTCAAGGCAAAAGCTGTAGGACACAAAAAGAAAAGGCAGAAGAAGACGAAAAAGTCACACGTGGAATTCTTAGCATTCTGCAAAAAAAAAAAGTCTTTTTGTAGCATCTAGTTGTCTTTCGATTCTCAGGGTCTATGATTCTCTTTCGACTCTCGTTATGCAGTCCATCATGTGTTTTTGTTTGGTTGTTTTTGCGCTCGCTCGATTTGATCTCAAGCGTAGATTATACACTCTACTTCAAGTAGTGCTTGAATGCATTTTGCGCGTGGATTAGCTTTACCTATTAACAGTGTCCATCGTCATCAGCCAAACCCACTCCGACTTCAGAGGTACGTGTAATTAACTCCCCGAAGTCAAGGACGATAGGTCAACAATTTAGTCCAACTGTCCGGTGTAGCGGTTGAACCTCTTACATCGGCATCAGCACATTGGATGTTTAAGAACATCCCTTCGTCTCTATTCGGCCATGCTGACCCACAGTCCATAATTCACAGATATACTTCAGTATGCCCCGTACAAAACGTGCTAAATCTCGTTTCTTAACCTCCCCGGACAGAAGTATGCAACACATAATGTTTTTCATCTGATGGAATACTGCGTTCTTATGCCTGAGGTATTCTGCATGTTATCAAATCTCATTATCTGGTTTATCTATTGTAATATGATTGCTAAACAGTTGACTATCTCTGCATGATTTATTGTTAATCCGTTTGCTGTCACTGTACAATCTGTCTGTTCTTTGTTTTTTGGTACTGAACTTAGCTTTCTTGTTTGTATTGCTTAGTCTGTCTTGTCGCTAACTGTGGCTGCGATAGCTTTGAATTCATCTTCATATCTCGGCATAAGAATAGCGCAAATTATTTACATTTAGCCTGCCATCTCATACACTTGGTTTATGCATTATAGACATCATTATATGCTCATTGCGCACAGAAAGGATATCTCACAGGAGAACGCAGGCTTGTCTGACGCCCGATTTTATACAAATGGGTGAACCAAGTGTTACCAATATAGATTATGTTTACTGTAAATACATTAAAAAACAAATCAAGCTTAAATATTCTCAATCTAAATTTATGGCTTTCAACATTTTGCCATATATCTGTACGATGTCAACGTTTCTAGGGGTTTACATTGTGGGTTCAGACAGGCAGATGGTGCGAGTACAGATGAGGCGTGAAATCATGAATACGATGTTATATCATTTAATGTTTATACAGCATGATAAATCATATCACAAGAATGTTTACACAACTCAAAATACAATCTCGCACAGCTTTCAGAAAATACTCTTGCGCAATTATCAAGAAATGCGCACTCGTGTTTCGCCAAGCACACCAACACACGTTAAGTAGCGGTCACATTCACTCGCACTGAAGTCTAAGCACTAGTCTATTCTTCTTCTCAACACAGTCACGCATCCTCTCTCATCCGCGTCCGAGTCCCGTCTGCCGTTTCCTACTCAGTTAGATGGTCACGAGGTACTCGACCCTCGTGAAGTCCGTGGGAGGTCGTGCTAGTCAAGTCTGTCCTGCACTCGCCTGTTGAGGCAGGCGTCTTGCTTCATTCTGTCCAAGGTGGACCTGTCCCGTCACTCAAGGGCACAGTCCTGTCCCTAACCTACTGTCATAGGCGTCTGGACCGGTCTACTACGCCCGTACTCTTCCCATGTCCTATGTCTGTCCTCTGTCCTCTGTTATGTTATATCTAGAACCTTGACAACGGTATACTATTCAGTATTCGCTTTCAGTAATCTGTAAAGCAAAATTGTAACTAAGTGTGAATACAATTCTAATAAAAATACATTAAAACGTGTTTCTATAGTGCATTCACATTTGTTTGCCGCCATATAAAAATTCATATCTCAGTAACCAACTGAGGGAAAATGATGAGATTTAGCATATAACCTTATCATCATGTCCACCCAACAAACAAATTTTTGTTCTGGAGATTGTACAGCAGATTTCAATGTTTGTTTATATGCGGTATATAATTTACGGGTCAGAGATTAAGTCCATAATTTTAAATGCATTACATCGTCAGCCAGAAAATCAGCGTTCAATGTTGAATATTCTCTGTGGTTCACGGGATTGGCCTTATGCCAAGAACCCGGCGCTGTTTAAACTGTGAGTGTTCAGAGGTGTCGTCAATATGTGGGTTCTTTCATGAAACCTGATTATTAGTGTTTTAAAAAAATATCTTACCACTTATCGCTAACATTGAAATGTGTGAATATTGTTCAACGGGATTAAAATGTGGAATTGTGTACACTTCAAAGCTACGCTACATATTTTTGTCCAGAAGCTGATCGCAGGAAACTGTTTTATACTATTACAAATTGATTTATTGATTTAATAATCGACATCACAGCATTCGGGGCATTCCCATAAGTGCTCTGTCCCCATCCTCAGTAGCCAGCGAAGAGTTCCAACACTAATAGTACCAGTAGCAATCTGATTATAAATCCGTCTCGCCTTTCCTCTGAGCGTTGAGCGTCGGCCAGATCCCCGCTGTCTCATTCTTGCCAGACCATGGTAATCCATTTGCTCCTCCGAGGTGTGCACGTGCTCCCACAAGGCCGCAACCACATCTGACTTGTCATGTATCAATACTCCACCAAGTTCTGCAGAGCCAGCCAATCTGTCCGCCTGTTCATTTCCCAGCACACCGGCATGCCTCGGAGAAAAGATCCAGACGATGCTTGTCACCCGTGACCTCCGAAGCGAAGCAAGCCACTCCACACGAAGCCTGCCCGTCCTCACCCTCGTCAGCATGCTTTCTGAGTCAGTTACAATCACGATGTGTGTGTGTGTGTGTGTGTGTGTGTGTGTGTGTGTGTGTGTGTCGCATTCTCCATCCAGCGGAGAGCCACAGTGACTGCCTCCACCTCCATTCTTAAGCTGGATGTTGTGGTATCATATGCCAGGCTCTCCTGCCCCAAACATCGACCATTAGCTTTAGCCAAGAACCCCCAGCCACTTCTCTCACCTCTTGATACCGAACCATCTGTGTAGATAATCACATCACCCGAGTGAGCATTGTCCTGAATTAGTTGCTGGATTTCCACTTCCGTAGCCCCTGCTGGCCACTCCCTGCACTCTCGGCTTAATGTGATTATAACTCTGCACAAGTCTGACTGCTCCGCTGGCACTCTGACCCATTCCTCTCCACGCCTAATGTTCTCCAAGGGGCATACCTGTCTGATCGTATCCTCCCTCTGAGCCATCCATGATTTCCCTCTTATCAGTCGCTGAACCTTAACTGCATCCAGCGCCTCATGCAGTGGGTGGTCTGTGTCTGCAGCTACTCTGAGGTATGCCTTCGCCTGCATCACCTTGAGCCTACCAGCAACAGTCGGCAGACCAAGGATGTAACGCATACACACTACTGGGGTGTCTCTAGTGCATCCCAGAATGACCCGCATAGCTTCGTTCTTTATGCGCTCCAACTTCACCAGCTGACTCTCTGAGACAGTGAGCAGACCTAATCCATAATCAATTACTGAGAGGATCAAGTGCTGGTATAGTGTGAAAAGCATTCTCTGCTCTGTGTCTATTGCAGCCATAGTTTTAAGTGCACTGAGTCTCTTTTGAGATCTTGTCATAACCGTCTCCACATGGTCCTTGAAGGATAGGCTCCTGTCAAATGTGATCCCCAGATACTTCAGTTTGTTCTCTTTGCTGACATTTCTACCATCTATCGCGAGGCTTGGGACATCAGCTCTTACAATCCTGTTGTCCAGAGAGCACCACAAAACAGCCGCCTTTTCCGGGTGGATGATAGCACTCATTTCTGTGCACAAGTCAATCAGTCATGATGAGATTCAAAATTCATCATAATGAGATGAATGGTAATGTATTTAGAGATTGGCTCGAGAATAAAGTACTTCTATCCCTTGATAGACCGTCTTGTCTAATCATGGACAATGCATCATATCATAATGTTGTTGCCCAAGAAGACAAAATACACAAAGGAAGCTATAAAGATATGGCTCCGAAGGGAAAATATACCATTTCCAGAAACATATTTTAAGCTACAGTTGTTGTCCTTTGTAAAACAGGCGTAAAAAATCAAGAAATATCAATTCGACAAGTTGATAGAAGAGCATTGCCATAGGTGCTTGAGACTTCCGCAGTATCATTATCATTTAAACCCTATAGAACTTATGTGGGCTAAAATTAAAGGACAGGTGGCAGCTGCCAATACTACATTCAAATTGTCTGACGTCAAGATACTAACCCAGTCCGCGCTATTAAATATTGATAAAAGTTACTGGAAAAAAATGTGAGGACCATGTGTTGAAAGAGGAAGAGGTCTATTGTAGAAAGGATGGATTGAATTTTATGCAACCGAGAGCAGTCATCAACCTACTGGAATTGTCCGACACAGATTAGGGTCTGAGCAGATCGCAGACCTTAATCCACGTGCACACTTACTGGGATATTTTGCTCTAACTATTCATACGAATTGCAGGCCCTAAACATTACAGCATCAGCACAATGTCAATGGCAACAGTTTGTATTCCACAGTGATGAATTTTCAATTCTGCAAGCTTTCAGCGGTGACAAACGGCTGGTATTGAAAAAAACAAAAACACTAAACGCATTGAATACCAACAGAAGAGTAATGTTGCTGTGGAAACTGACATACTGTGGCAAAACAAGAAACGTGAGAGCAAACACGTTGTCAAATTAGGGGACAACACACGTGCATACAAATCAATCTATAAATTTCAATGAAAAGATGACCAAATTCTTGGTCGTTAAGAATAAAACCCACTACAGAGACACTGACAACTATTTTCATAATGCAAAACAGGTAATCATGTTCCGTCTCTGAACGGTAAACAGCAGAGTAGGCAGTCTTTCACGAAGACTCAAAGCTGGTCTGTCACACATGTGTGCGTGTGAACAAACTACACAGACAGCTGAACAGATCCTTAAAAATGGACACATAATGACTAAATTGCGGTATCATTTCTGGTCACTCCATAGGCACATTAACGCACAGCTATTTGGAAGCTTTCACGAACTCAATATAAAAAGCTAAATGCATCCTAGTAACATGAATACTTGTGCACACATTATTAACCAGCAGCTGAAGAAACAAGAAGGAAATGAAAAATAAGGTAAGAAATATATTCCTTCTACTTTCTTGTCAATTTACACATTATTCACCCCATGCCTCTGTAAATTCTCTGTCTTTACTAATATTACACATTGCAACCCTCTCGGGAGTCTCCGTGGTGAAGTTGTCAAGCAGTCTGACTAGGGCTCCGAAGGTTGTATGTTCGATTCCGGGCCGCGTAATTAATTTCACGAGTGCATTTTTCGGAGACTTCCGATGGTCGTCGCTGGAGCTACGGAGTTCGTGCTTTGTGCGACTCTTTCCGCGCTGCGGAAAGAGACTGAGCCATATGGGATAAAAACCCGGTGCAATGCAGTCTGTCTGTCTGTCTGTCTGTCTGTCTGTCTGTCTGTCTGTCTGTCGGTCGGACAGTCGGTCGGTCCGTCTGTCGGTGAGTGGATCGGTGGGTCGGTGGGTGGGTGGGTGGGTCGGTGGGTGGATGGGTCGGTCGGTCGGTCAGTCGGTCGGTCGGTCGGTCGGTAGGTCGGTGGGTGGGTGGGTGGGTCGGACGGTCGGTCAGTTGGTCGGTGGGTGGGTGGGTGGGTCGGTCGGTCTGTCTGTCTGCCTGCCTGTCTGTCCGTCTGTCTGTCCGTCTACATGCCTGTCTGTCTGTCTGTCCGTCTACACGCCTGCCTATCTGTCTGTCTGTTCGTATGTCTGATAAAGGTGATATCTTAAAGTGTTTCATTGTTTTCCATACAGCATCCGAACCATTGCTAGCGTGTGCTTATGAAGTTATTTTCCACCTACTCTATATTTAGACACACAATAAAGGTAATTGACGTCCACACACCGTCAGTCTCATTGAATATATGGTGCTAGCCTCATAATTATATAGACCAGTGAGCTCTCAAACGTGACGTGGTCAACATTTCACCGGCCGCCTGTACTTTCCAGAACATTTTCTGACACCCAGATTGGACTTTCCAAGCTTGTGAGCCCAGGTAAAATAGCAAAATAAGATTTATAGGGAGGAAATACGAAAGGGTAGGGGGAAGATATTCTGAACATATGGTGAAGGGGTGCATGGGCTAGAAAAGGTTGAGAACCACAGCCCTAGAGGGATGAACGTGGTGTACGCTCAGTGATTCTCAACCGGTGGGGAATTTCCCCCCCCCCCCCCCGCCCCACATGGGGGAATTTTAGGTTTTCCAGGGGGTGGGGGGGGATGAAGACTATTTCATGATCTCGTTAATACAAGAACCGATTACTTGATATTGTTTTTCCCTTCATACTTTACAGTTAAGTACGTCTCATCCTTCTAAAATTCATTTTATAAAGTCAGTAGACCCACAAATCATGTTTTATGTGGATGTCTAGACTTGTTTTAGTATGTGCTAGTAAATTTACCTTACATTTTTACGTATACTGTGTAGGGGTGGGGGATTTTTTGATAGGAAATATGAAAGGGGGGGGGGGGATGACGTTCTGAGAATACGGTGAAAAGGGGGGGGGGGGCACGGGCCAAATTTTTTATAGGAAAGGGGGGGGGGGGGGAAATGACGTTCTGAAAATATGGTGAAGGAGGGCACGGGCCAAAAAAAGGTTGAGAAACACTGAGCTAGATTATATGTAAGCCCCAGTGATCCAGCACGCTTCTCGCGACGTGTAAGGCGGACTTTCTGCTCCCCTTGCAAATCCACTCTTGTTTTATATTTGGCTCTCTGAAATATCGAGATTAGGTCACGTCGCCGGCTCCATGGCGAAGGGTTTACAGACGCAGTTCATAATCCTGCATACCGCTATCGAAACACAGCTGCGGGCGATTTGGCAGCAGATCGCCTTGCGTGTTTTTTTTTTTAAATTATAAAATGGTATGGGTGCAGGTCGTTCAGAACGACAAATTACTGAACGTTAACTTGCCAAGAGATCAATCAATCAATCAGGTTCCGTCTCCACAATGAAGGTTGGCTGCAATGGATCTCCAACATTGTCGCCCTCTTGCCTTGACTGTACATTCTGTCAGATTAATATTCGTCCATCTCTTGATATTATCCTCTCACTTGCATCGTTGTCTACCTCTTGCTCGCTTGTACTCAACCTTGCCCTCCAGTACGGATTTTTATAAGAGTATTATGTCTTTTAACGTGGCCGAAATATTTTATTGTTATTTTTTATTTCTTTTATCAACTTTCTTTTCATTCAAAATTGTTCTAGAACCTCCGATTTGATTGTTTTTAGTTTCCATGAAATACGACATATTCTTCTGTATATCCACATCTCCAGGCCCTCTATTCAACTTTCTAGTTGCTTGTTCAATGTCCGGGCATCAGCGACTTACAGGAGTGTTGAATATACGTAGCATTTGACAATTTTCATTTTGGATGCGTTGTTAATCTTTCTAGTCTCTAGTTGTTAATACTGACCTCATGCTGCTGAAAGTGTTTTTGGCCAATCCTATTCTCTTTTTGATTTCTGTTTCACTTCTACCACCATCTGTTATTACATGTCCGAGATAGGAGAAACTTGTTACCTGTTCTAGTAACTCTCCTTTTACTGTGATGTTCATTGTGGAAATTTCCTTTCCACAGCTAATTATCATATTTTTCATGGTTTGGATGTTAATACCTAAGCCAGTCACGAGTTTTCGGTCATGTTATGAGACGAAACAAATTGGAGTACATGGTGACAACTGGCAAGATCGAGGCAAAGAGAACAAGGGGAGGGCAGGTAAGTAAACACCTGGATGGCTTGGACACATGGTATAGTCGAGACAAGTACACGGAGCTGATCCACGACTCCGGTGATCGAGTGAGAAGGCGAAACATGACCGCCCACGCTTGTCGGCATGGCACATGATGATGATGATCTAAGCACAGTCTGCACCATGCCTGCTTACTCGTTCCACTAGGTTTTGTAACTCTTGCTCGCCTTCTGCTAGTAACACGGTGTCGTCAGCATACCTAAGATTGTTTATGATTCTTCCATTGATGTTAAATCCAGGCTGTTTAACTTGTTTAACAATTCTTTCTGTGTATAGGCTGACGAGGTCAAGAGATAACAAACAGCCACAAAAATGCTGGGGTTGACTGCGACATCCTGTAAAGGACATGCAACTATCTAACTCTATCAAAGCAGACGATCAAATCAACGAAGAAAAGACGTGGGGGATGTCGGGCTGTTGATAGTGGAGGTGATTTGATGGAGGCAAGAATGGCATCCAGACAGATTCAGATGTTCTTGCACACTTATCAGTTATAGCCAGGTAGCTGCTGGCTCCACGTAGATATACATAAGCTGTTTATTTAGATGTCTGCATGTTATAATATTTGCCATGTTGCTGGACTCCTTATCAACTTTCTTATCATTATCATCTTCATCGTCATCTTCTGTTTCTTCTTCTCTGTCTTCGTCTACTGCTCCCTATCTTTCTTTCTTTCTTTCTTTCTTTCTTTCTTTCTTTCTTTCTTTCTTTCTTTCTTTCTTTCTTTCTTTCTTTCTTTCTATGAATATTGCTAATGTTCTCATGTGACAAATAATGTTTGATTTGCTTGTTCTCATAATAGTGACAACGAAGTTTCTTCTGTACATTTGTTTACCAGTTACAAACATTTTATTTGTTCCCGAAGCCACCTTTTTTTTTGTAATATAGCCTCAAATTTGAAAACAGTATAGCCTGGTAATGCACGAAAATGATACAAAGAAGTATACATTACACAGGAGCAACAAAGTGGTTAGTTTGCTTGTTTTTCAAGACAGTTTGCCGGGTTCAATCCCCTTCAGAAAGCATGATACCTTCTTCTGACCAACACACTCAGGTTTTGACGCAGTGTCACCTAAATGAGTATCAGATAATTTTCAGAATGTTTTTATAATTTTCTAAGAAAAACAGGGGACGAGTACTGGAATTGGCCAACTAAACTCACATGCCACGGCCTAGAGTCTGTGGCAGCCTAACACCTTACGCCCTTACGACTATATCTGCTATGAGACGTCTCCTTAACCTGTATATGCGGGTAATGTAATAAGTAAGTCACAAATGGCTGTAGAAAAATAACTAAATATGATAACAACTTGAAACCAGTTTACTTTTATACGTACATTGTCCCTTTATTTCTTAACATAATTTCAACCAACATTGATGCACTTATCCCATCGTTTTATCAGTCTTCCCAAACCGGTTGCATAGACCTGCGTGCTCTGTTTTCTAAACCACGTTTTCACTTCACATTCAATTTCGGCGCTATTCGCGAAATGTCTCCCCCCAAGGCGGGATTTCAGAGTTTACGTTGACAAATGTTTATGCTGTAAAGCGGCGCATAGCTGGGTAGAAAAGTTACGAGGGCGAGTCAGTAAGTAAGTCACACAGTTCTGTGGGATGGGCGGTAAATGAAAACAAAGCACGGAGGTCTATGCAGCCGGTTTGGGAGGACTGATAAAACGATGTGATAAGTGCATCAATGTTGGTGTAAATGATTCTGAGAAATAAAGGGACAATATATGTATAAAAATAAACGGGTTTCAAGTTGTTATCACATTTAGTTTTTGTTCTATATCAGTTTGTGACTTACTTATTGACTTCTTCTCGTACAGTAAACCGCAACATGTCTCGGAGGAAACTTGAATACCGTGGCCATATTATATCGTGGCGAAGTGGTCAAGCCATTTGACTCGGGCTCCGAGGGTTGTGCATTCGATTCCGGGCCGCGTCCTTCAGTTCACGAGTGAATTTTTTTGGGAGACTCCTGTGGGTCGTCGCTGGAGCTACGGAGTCCATGCCTTAAGCGACGTTTTCCGCGCTGCGGAAAAAGACCGAGCCATATGGGATAAAACCCGGTGCAATGAAGTCGACCCTGTCGACTTTTAAGCGACTTTTGTTTTTAATAAGTTATAGTGGTTTTCAGATAACAGTGATGGACGGCTTGGTTACAGGAAGAAGGGGCCATCTCGATCAGCAGGAAGAACATGAAAATGAATGATGTAGATGAATTGGTAAAATATTAACTCCAACCTGTTGGCTGTAATGAGAACGAGATTCTACAAACGAGCTGATAAAATGATGATGATAATATTGTTGTCTTGGTAGGCAATTACTAACTACTATACTACACTACCAAGACAAAAATTACTAAACAAAGATATCTTGCTTAAACACGTGAGTCAGCTTACATGTGAGGAAATAGCTGCAGCGTCATGCATCACATGTTGTAAGCAAGGTTAATAAAATATAAATCAAACCATTGTGTGTGTGTGTGTGTGTGTGTGTGTGTGCGCGCGCGCGCGCGCGTGTGGTTACATGTAATTATTAGTGTAAAACAAAGCAATAACTGACTGGATAAGATGGCATTATAAGTAACAGCTTGGATGAGGAGTGTAAAAGTAGTAGCTGTTTATGTCAGAAGGTTTTAATATAATAACAGGGGAAATACAGGAGGGAATCCACACCAGTGATCCATATTTTAAGGTTGGTCGGATAGATGGCTTCAAGGTACAGAGACCACCATTTATCCATTAAGACTAAGCAACCGAAAATATTATACATCACTGTATCGCAGAATAGTGGGTTAATTGCTTAGCATTCATGAATAAGGACTCATTATAAGGAAAACCCGAGTGCACGCTGTGTGCATTAGCAATTTCTTGTCAGCCGGAAATTGAAAAAAGAACAAGCTGAACTCAACACATAAAAGGATACATCTTAGACAATCTACATGTCACGAAACGCCTTTGTAGCAGAATGAATATCATATCAGTATTAGCTTTAGGGGTGCAAGACTACAGCACGCTTGAGCATCTTTCTTACTGTTCTATATCGATGCTCAAGCGTGCTGTAGTCTTGCACCCCTAAAGCTAATACTGATATGATATTCATTCTGCTACACCTCCCTGTCTTTTAAAAGACTTTTCTTCTTCAAAAGTCTTAACTCCTAACCCCTTTATCTGTAACAATGTGTGTATACACCTTCTGTCGGCCGTGGGTCTAGCGGAAACAACCAGATAATACACGACTAGGTTCCCTCTGAAATAATCTCCCTTGGTTTGACCAATCCAGACTGTTCGAAAACGTGACCCGGTGAGCGGAGGTCATTTAAACCGACTGCGCATGTGTCACGCGCATGGGCTGTTCGTAGATCCACCAGACAACGCCGTCAGTTGAACTGAGTGTGTCCAAGCGGCTAGACGCCTAGTGTAATTGTACATTTCATGAAGGCTGCGAAGAAGGACGTCTCCAAAGGTTTTGAAGGACCTCGGCATCGTCTCCAGCATGCGAGTTGTGTTACAAGACGAAGGTATGTTGAATAACTTAGTTAATTAGCGTTGTGTCGGTAGTCGGCGACCGCGGTAGAGTTAGGCGGCCGTGAAACAGTCATTGAGCGGGAAAGTAGGTGGGGTGTGAACTGTTAACATTGTATGGGCCTGGAGTCAACTGTCTGGGGCCGCGTAAATTACTGGTAGTGTGACGCAGGGAGATTTAGTCTCCTAGCGGCGCCGAGCTCCTGTGCAGCCACGTTAGGTTGGGTTAAATGAATTTAGGACAACGAACCCGTTAATTTGAGTTCTCACATAGCCCAGCTTCCTGAAATCGAAAGTAGTGGGAACGGGCGTGGCGGAACAATGGACCAAGGGGGAACAGGAAGTAGAGTAGGACGTCGCCTATAGTAGCGCGTATAGGGTATCTAACGACGTGGCCGGTCGAGACGTATCGCTTTCGGGGGTCGGCAGAAGTATCGGATGTCGTTCCAAGGTCGTGATGTGAGTCGAAGGTCGTTGTCGCATGGTTGGGCGACCACTGGCATTTCTTCTTGGCTTTCCTCACATCTGTCTTATAGTTGGTATACCTTAACGGAATGCCAGCTTAATATATAGTGGATTCCGGAGAGGAGGGCAATGTAGGACAATCGACCGAAGGTTCTAGGCTCAGTTCAGCCCCGGCACCTTAGAGCAGCTCACGGGAGAGATGAAACTCTTATGTGAAGAGTCCACAACGCTGAGAAGAGGTGATGAGAGTGTACTCGCTTAGGGTAAGCTTGGTACATGATGCTTTCACCGAGTGTTGTCCTCCACAGATTCTGCCTTCCTGATTGATAGGTTGAACTACTGGTGACGGGTCCAGTGATTGGGACTCAGGCAAGTGACATGGTCAGCAGTCCCTGGACACCTCAACTAATCTCAGGGTGTACCTACGTCAGAGAGTCTACTACGTCAGAGTACGGGGCTAGCTACCACTTTGTCAACGTCATTACCAGGGGAGTTCAACATGGCCACTTCGTATGTTTGTCGACATTACTTACGGCAAGTAGCTATTTTGAGTGCGTGTCCGCCACGTGAAGACCGAAGACTGAACTTTCGCCAGAGAGGACCATATACCATCAGCGATTTGTGCCAGGCCACTTTATCTTATGATTCTGCCGGAGTGCTTAACCACTAGAGATAGTAGAGACTTTTCCCAGCAGAGATTGGGTGGGTGCTTCCACCCTATCTGCACTCTACGATATTTATCGACAGTGAGCGACGGAGTGTCACTTCTCTATCCGGCCAAGCTAGAGACTTTGGAACTTATGGTGAAAGTGTGGGCCGGACTTCAACGTAATCCCAGAAGAGAGGTTCCAGGAACAATGTAGTCGGGACTAACACCTTTCAGGAAAAGACGGCATCTTGGCTAGAGAACGGTATACACGCGGTGAGGCCTGTTACCGACGACTTGTGGCGTACTCCACTGGGCCTTTCCAATGATGACACTTACTCCTGAGGCTACTCCGGTGCTTCTTTGTCTGGACATTCCTAGCAGCCGCTAGGTCTATCTCATCCTCATCCTCATTTGTACAATACACACAGTTGTTGCCATAGATAGATATCAGAGTTGAGTCATGATTTCAGGACGAAGTGTAATAGGGTCACGTCCAGTGGTTGAGTGAAAGAGAGACATGCATCCAGAGGCTGGTGGGGTATAGTAGATTGAAGTCACCGGGTTCCCAGGCTGAAGACATCCCATAGTTAAGGTGTGGTATCAGTTTCCCTCACCCCAGGGAATGTTGTTACACTACACACACAAATATATTATTATATATGTTATACGGTAAGTATAAACACATTACCGAGCTCCGTGGCGAAGGAGTTACGGACACGATTCGTAATCCCGTATACCCGGGTTCGAAAAACAACGATGCTGGTTTTTTCGAAACAAAAAGGTGTAAGTGCCGGTCGTTCAGAAAGCAATAGCAAACTACTGAACGTAAAACTGTGAAGAACGTCCTGTGAAGGACATGCAACTAAATTTTGTATAACCACATTTGGTTGTTTGCTAATGTTATCGACTTTTCCGTAGACTTTTAGTTTTGTCTCGAGCTATCTGTGGGAGGAAGCAATAGATTAGAATCTACGCCAAGCAGATTCTACTTAAAGTAGTATACACTGGGATGTGCTAGAGTTGGAATAATAATCCAATGAGACCTTTAGAATTAACGTAAAATCTAGAATCACGAGAATTAGAGTACCAAATGTTTCGAACAGAAGGTGTTAAAATACATATCATGTATGGTGGCATTTACTAACGCATAAGGAATTATTTGGTACATATTGAGTTAATGAAACATTAAATTGATACATCATCTATCGAGTTCTAATTGCTCTATAAAAATATAGAAGTAGCATATTGCACGCTATGCTCCTAAGGCGTGAAAAAGTGGCTTTACTTTATTTTCTACTTATCTGACTCTGGTAAACGCATATTAGGATTCATGCAACAGTAGCTAAGTTCCTGCACTGTGTAATAACCTCCTGTATGGTCTTTTGATGTATACTTTACAATGAACTTGATCCCATGCAAACTAATCAAACCTCCTATCACATCAGCAGGGCATTCATTGTGTGGATATTTATAATGTCTAGAGGAAGGGGATCTCCGTGGATAACTCCTTCGGAAGCCGTCTGCCCACGAAGTTCGTCATTCGGTTCACGAGTGCATTTTTTCTGAGACTCTCGATGATTGTAGCTAGAGCTACGGAGTTAGTGCCCTCGTCAGGAAGCTCATGGGAAAGAAAGCCGAGCCGTATGGTGTAGAACTCAGGACAACGAAGACGATGTTCTTTCCTTTCACCCCTTATTATACTGTCTGGTCTCTGAACTTTCCTGTTGTCTTTTACTTTTGCCGTGTAATAACCATTTATTTAGTTCACAGACATATTATGTACATTATACATTTTTAAGCTTAATTTAATATATATAATTTAATTAATAAATAATAAAAATAAATCTTCTTCTTCTTCTTCAGCGTTCCGAGCCATTGAGGTTCTTTGCTGCAAATACAATCCGTCTCCATTCGTCTCTCTGGTGGACCTTCTCTTGCCAGTCGTTGATTCCAAGTGCTTGTAGGTCTGTACATGTATTATCTCTCCACCGCCTTCTTGGTCTACCTTGGGGTCTACGGTCATTTATTTCCTGAGTGTAAGCGAGTTTTGTTTCCCAATTATCTTCCATTCTTTCTATATGCCCCGGCCATTGTAGTCTATTAGCCTTCATGATACCAGTGATTAGCGGGGACTTAAACAGATCATAAATGTCTTTCTTACTTCTTCTTTTCCACTCTCCACTTTGTGTATCCCTAATGGGTCCAAAGATGCGTCTTAAAATTTTGTTCTCAAAGGTTTGTAATAAGGCTTCGTCTCCTTTCGTTGTACTCCAGGTTTCAGAGCCATACAGCACAACTGGTCTGATCAGTGTTTTGTATATTGTGATTTTGGTGTTACGAGATAGCGCCTTTGATTTTAGTAGATGTTGTAGTGCATAGTATATCTTATTTCCAGAGTTGATTCTAGTTTGTATTTCTTCCCTTATGATGTTGGAGCAGTTGAAGATCGTACCCAGGTATTTGTATGTTTCCGTTCTTTTAATGGTCATATTATCTATTTGTATGTGGCCAGAGTTTCTAGCCATTCCGTCTCTTGAAATTACCATATATTCTGTCTTATCTTGGTTGATAACCAGCCCCATCTGTTGGGCTTTTTCCTTTAAGTGAGTCAATATTTCCAATGTCTTTTGTTCACTTTGCCCTATAATATCTATATCATCTGCATAACCAAGCAGCTTGGATGTTCCTCCAATATCACATTCCTCCTTTACCTTCCTTACAACTTTCTCTAGAGCCAGATTGAAGAGTAGCGGCGATAGTGCATCACCCTGTTTCAAGCCAGATGTTATTTGGAAGGGGTCTGATTTCCTGCCTTTATATGTTACTATATTATAAGTATCTTCCATGCATAGTCTGGTCATGTTGATTAACTTCCTTGGTATTCCAAATTCCTGCATAGCATTCCATAGACTATTCCTATGGACACTATCATAAGCCTTTTTAAAATCCACAAAAAAGTTATGGAGATCTCTTTTATATTCCCAATGTTTCTCGGCTATTTGTCGTAAGATAAATATCTGATCTATTGTTGATCTGTTTTGTCTAAAACCCGCCTGGTAGTCACCTAATATGTCTTCTGAATATGGTTTTAGTCTATTTAGTAATACTGCGGATAGTATCTTATAGCTTGTGGACAGTAGTGATATTCCTCTATAATTTCCACATTGGAACTTGTCTCCTTTCTTAAAGATAGGTATCAATAATGACTCTTTCCAGTCATGGGGTAATTCTTCTGTCCTCCAGATTTTTATTATTAGTTCGTATAGCTTTAGATGTAATGCATGGCCACCTGCCTTTATAAATTCAGCAGCAATTCCATCAGTCCCAGTTGCCTTATTGTTTTTAAGTCGTGTGATTACATATAGGATTTCTTCAAATGTAGGTTCTTCAATTTGTGGTTCGCATGTTAGAACCTCTTCTTGTGAGAAAATGTTACTTGGAGCTTCACAATTTAGTAATTCAATAAAATATTCTTTCCATGTGTTGCACATTTCCTCATTGGTATTTATCATTTTCCAATTTTTGTCTTTTAAACCATATGTGTTTTGTTGGTGCCCTCGTTTCATTGACTTCAGTTCTTTAAAACATTTTCTGGATTCATTTTTCTGGTGATTAGTTTCCATATCTTTGATCATATTACTCATATATTCTCGCTTCTGCTGTCTGACTATTTTTGTAGCCTCTTTACATTCATTTCTATAATGCTCTTCCTTTTGGATGTTATTGATGTCATTTAACCATACATGTCTGGCATTCTTCTTCCTAATGACTGCTTCTTCACATTTTTGATTGAACCATCTGTTCTTTCTATGCGTGGCTAACACACCGAGACATTCTTCTGCGGTAGACTGAATTGTATTCTTGATGTTCAACCAAGTTTGGTCAATGCTTTCCTCCAAAGGGTTTTGCAGAGTTTCAAGTTTACATTTTATTTCATCTGTAAATTTCTCTTTGACTGTAATGTCTTGCAGTTTTTCTCTGTTATATGTTGGGTGTAATCTTTGTAATTTAGTATAGAAAGCTCTCTTAAGTTTTATTTTAAATTTTTCTCCAACGAGGAAGTGGTCACTGTGGCACTCAGCTCCTCTATAACTTCTGACTTGCTGTATGTTTGATGCATTTCTGTTGTTCCAAAACGCTTTCGACTACTTTCGAACCCTCGGCTCGGAATTTATGGGAATTATGAAGCTGCGTTTTTCACTATCCCCTAAGCTACAAAGGCCGGTTTTCCCTACATAAAAGCCCAGAAAATAGCCTGTCGGCTGGGGCAGTTAATTCCATTAATCTTATCTTATCATACGGTTATACGTTGCTGCATGAAATGCTGAGCTCACCTCCCATAAGCATTAGAATCATGATCTATTTGATTATAGGTTCTCTTGTCACATGATTTCCAAGTTTGTTTGTGTATATCCTTTCTTTGTAGTCTGGTACTGCTAACCTGCAGTCCTTTGGCTTCTGCCAGGTTGATGACTCTCCATCCATTATCATTTGAAGTTGTATGTAGGCTTTCCATACCGGCCACTTTTTTATTAGTTTGCTCTCTACCTATTTTTGAATTGAAGTCTCCCAGCACAATCAGGATGTCCTGTTTGGGGGTTTCTTCTATGATATCTTCCAGATCATTATAAAAGTCTTCTTTAATATCATCTTCTTTCTCTTCAGTAGGTGCATGTACATTAATCATCGTTATATTTTTCCATTTACCTTTTATCCGTAATTTACTAATCCTGTCATTAAAAGCTTTAAAGTTTAAAACGTTCCCCCATAACTCTTTTTTGATGACAAATCCTGTTCCTAATTCATGTTTATTTTGGGTGTTTCCTCCATATATTATAATCATTCCATTTTGTTCTAAAGTACCCTCTCCTGGCCACATTATTTCTTGAATTGCTGTTATATCCATTTGATATTCAATCAGCTCCCGGGTTAGTTCTTCAGCAGCTCCAGCTCGATATAAAAATAAATAAAATAATAATAATTTAATTGTTAAGTTTTAAGAAAATTAATAAAAACACCAAATAAAATAGTAATGTGTGAACATTGGTGTAAAATGTTTTCTGTTTGTCCACAGATTCAATGAATAACACGTGAAATATATTCCTCCTACACATTGATAAAGATCACAAGTTTACAAACGGCCTGATTGCGTACGGGAAATGAATACCGTCCATTAATAGCGTTGATACATTACATTGACTTGCAACAGGAGACAAATAAACTTGTGAATCACATACAAAATGGAAGCCATCGATTTCGAAGAAACAATATTAAAAAACACATCTCACTTCAACAGGTCTATTGACTGGTCGTATTGGGAGAGTTTGTCAATACACAAGGTTCCATACCACGGATACTGCTTTTGGGCGTACCACTTCGAATTCCAAAATATGACGCTACTGCTGTACCCGTGGGCCGAGTTTCAAAGACTATCCTCCATGTGCTGGTATACTGTGTTGACCAGGCGTGTTGCTCTGTGGCTATCTTTAGTTATTGGAATTCCCGGGAATATTCTCGCGCTTCTGACCATTTTGAGATTTCCACGAACCCCAGGGACATTCTACTTGATACTGTTGGCGATATTTGATTGGTTGGCAATTGTGGCGAAGGCAATGAATGTTGCAATTCTAACTTTCAACGTTTACGAATCTATAAGCTGTAAATTTGTTATTATGATGACTAATTTTACAACCACATACGCAAATTGGATACTTGTGTTGATTTCGTTTGAACGTCTAGTCACTGTTCTTTTTCCACTGAAGAAGAACTATTACTTTACTATGAGGCGCGCCCGTCTGAGTGCTGTCATTGTTGCGGCGATTCTTTTCCTGTTTAATTCAGTGTACTTTTGGATCGTTGATGCTGGGTACGGATGTGTGATGACTGACGATGACTTTACCGAAAACTGGATTCATGCTACCACAGTCATCTACAGCTATTTACCGTCATTTCTATTAACTATCATGGTTGTATTAATATGGTGGGCCCTGAGAAAGATTCAGAAAAATAGGGAGTACATTTTCTGTGGAGAAGAAGGCGCCAGCGCAGTGGCTCTAACCCAGCACAGACTCCAAGAACAGGCTAAAACAGAACGTAGTATTACAATGATGCTGCTGTTTGCTGCAATCACGTTCGTACTGCTAACTGTTCCCCTGTGCCTAGTGTTGGCTATTGAGAATAGCAAAGTCGTGAAAGAAACAAACTTCAGCCAGGTATGTTTAGCACTGTTCCTCATTATTGCTCAAGGACTGGCTACCATGACACACGCTGTTAACTTCTTCATTTACTTTGTTAGTACGGAACGGTTCAGGACCAATTTTCGCCAGCTTTTTCGTTGCTTACCGTTCGACAGAAGACACAGTTCTAATGAGAGAAGTCTGAACACTGTCGAAGATCATGTGTAGTCATACAACACAACCATGTCAATAGTCTTTAAGCTGAAACTCATAAATCACATTCGGTGCATAAACATGGACTAATTGTTGTTGTTTATCTAAGAGATGTTCAGTTTTCTACTATTGGCTACACAAAGCCATTTCTATGGAGAAGATCAATATCAGTCAACCATGAGAAGTTTGCAAAGGGGATGTGTTATGTCTCAATGAGATTTTTACTTTAATAGTTAAACTATTAAGATAAATGTAAGGGGCATGCGAGGAATCACCCATGTAGTGCATAACATCAACAATAGAATATGTATTATTAAGATGATACATTATTGTTTGCTGACAATGCATATAGTCTACATCATTTAGTTGACTCTATACCTTGAGCAGTTATGATTAGAATTCGTTTGTTAAAAAAAAATGTATACCCGCCTGGAAGAAGAATGAAATAGCATAATGTAACATCCAAGGACATATGAATTATGAATTTCCCTCCTCAACTGGTTGTCCCGATATGGTGCATTGCACAACACACCAAACTGACCAGATCTGCACATCCAACGGTTTGTCAGAATAATGGAGAAATCAGACGCCAGAACTGTGATAAAATTCTTGATGTTACAGGGAAAAACACCTACAGAAATACACAGGGAGATGGAGCCAGTGTTTGAGGAAGTCTGTCCTTCGTATGCTTCTGCAAAACAATGGTGTTTGCAGTTAAAGTGTGGCCGTTCCCAAGTTGCTGATCTGCCAAGATCAGGACGACCGTCCTTAGAGTGCAATGATGCAAATGATGCAGCAGTGAAGAAAATCATAGACCAGGATAGGAAAATGACAATTGCAGAGATATCGGGTTCAGCAAAAATGAGTAAGAGTACAGTTTTTATAATTTTACACAACAGACTGAACATAAGAAAAGTGTGTGCCCGCTGGTTCCCGCGCCTGCTGACATGTGAACATAAACAAACACGGGTTGATTGCTGTGGCCAGTTGCTCAACATGTGGCGGTCGCAAAACATGTTGAATGAATGCATGAATGAATGAATGAATGAATGAATATGAATGAATGAATGAATGAATATCTTTATTTTCACAGGGTTAAGAATTGGGCACGCAGGCCCATCTGACATTCTGCCCTTCTTCACAATTTCCTCTCATACACTCTTTCATTCAACATCACTTATGAAGCAAATATTTGACAACAAAAGAACAATAGCATTATAACGCATGGCAAATAATAAATAACAAATGACTCACCGAGGCAATGTTTAACATGGGCATTATAAATACCAAAGGAAGGTGTAACGTGCCATACATATGGGAATGTTTTTTGGCTAGTTGTCGTTTGAGATAATTTACCATTATTATTGTATTTTTTTGTTTGTTTTTGTTTATGGGGGGATGTAGTCAGTACTTAGGTAGTTTTTAAACAGATTGCGAATGTATTCATAATGATTTGTGGTGTCTTTGATTTCTTTTGGAAGATTGTTCCACAAGTGAGCGGCAGAGTATGCTAAGCTTGTTTTATATAAGTCTATCCTAGGTTTAGGGACATGATGTATATTTAGTCGCTCGCTATGTCTTGCGTTATATTTAAACAATGGCCAAAGGTAGCTTGGAGCATTTAGAAATAGGATTTTGTGAATTAGTTTGGCCTTATTAAAAAGTAGTCGTTTGTGGAGTGGCAGTAACCGAAGATGTTTATGTAGGTTAGAATAGTCGGTGAGCTTTTCACCATTAATTAAACGCACTGCCCTTTTCTGGAGTGAATATAGGCGTTTTGATATTGATTTGGAAAATCCATCCCAGATTGTGGAGCAATAATCAATATGTGTTTGTATGTGGGAGGTATAGAATATCTTTCTTGTATTTTTGTCAAGGAAATTTTTAATTTTGGCAAGTTGGTATACTTTTTTGGCTATTTGTTTAACGAGAGCATGAACATGTGAGTTAAAGGTTAGATTTTGTTCTATGATAAGACCCAGTGCCTTGTGCTCGGTTACACTTTCTATAGGCATGCTACCAATGTGCAGCTGTAGAGTTCCATGCGAGTTTAGCGTGTGAAGTCTTTTCCTGGTTCCTATTAACACAGATTTTGTTTTAGAAATGTTAATTTGCATGCGGTTTGTATGACTCCAGTTAACTACACTATTTATTTCCTGTTGCAATGATAATTCTAGCACAATACGATCAATAGCGTTTGTATATACTTTGCAGTCATCTGCAAATAGATCGCAGGACGACGACAGATATAAGGGAAGATCGTTTATATAAATGACAAATAACAGAGGGCCAAGAATAGATCCCTGCGGTACTCCAATATTAATGGTAATGGCTTGAGGTAAAGATTTATTGTGTGATACTATTTGTTTTCTGTCTAATAAAAATAATTTTATTAATGTCACTGTTTTAAAGCTTACTTTCATTGTTTCTAGTTTTTTAATTAGAATATTATGATCTATCATATCGAACGCTTTTATAAAGTCTATAAACACCGCTCCACATAGAGTATTGTTGCTAATATTTTGATGCCAGTTTTCTATCATGTTTGTTAGGGCCGTATGACAAGAATATTTTGGCTGAAATCCTGACTGACTGTAAACTATTAGTTTGTGGCGAACTAAGTGCTCTAGTGTTGTTTTGTGGATGAGCTATTCTAGTGGTTTGGATAGTGAGGATAATATGGAAATTGGCCTATAATTACTCATGAGACAATAGTCTAGAGAACCAGCTTTTAAGTGAGGATACACTTTAGCGTTATTAAAGGCTGATGGGAAGTGACCTTTAGTGAGACATTGATTGTATATAAAAGTTAGTGACTCGCAGATCGCCGGTGCAGCATGGCGAAGGATGCGATTACTGATTCCATCAATTCCTGATGAGTTATTGTTTTTTAGGTTACTGAGATGCGTAAATACTTCTGTTGTCGTCATTGGCGGTATGTTGGAGGGAATGTCTCCATAGCATTTGTTCTCACAGAATGATGATAATAAAGATACCCGATTTGATGGTATTGATTGTGATGATTTGTGTTTGTTTGTCAAGGTATTAATTGCTTTCCATATATCTTTAGTGTTGGTTTTATCTATTATTAAGTTCTTAAAATAGTTTGTCTTTTCCTTTCAAATAACACATTAAACTTTGTTTCTCAGACTACGGTACATAGTTAGTTAGGTCTCTATTTTTATGTGCCCTGTCCCGGTCTCTCATAAGTTCAACTACCTCCTGTGTGATCCACGGGGGCTTAGTGTGATGTTTAACACGAACTTCCTTAAATGGAACACGCTTATCAAATATACTTAGAAAGGTCTTCAGCCAGTGGTCTAGAGCATCGTCTGGGTCAGGAAGTTGGTAAACATAGTCCAGAGATCAGTTGAGCTATTCTTGTAAGAAGACGTCTCGATTGAAATTTTTGTAATTTCTATATTTTATACTTATATGTTTGTGTTTTGGAGTTTTGGTACCTCTTTTCGACCACGTGCAACACACTGGGTAGTGATCGCTCATTGCCTTAATAGGTACAGTACATTCTGTGATGTTGTCAGCACACGTAGTGTAAATATGATCTATAAGTGTTGCAGATGATTTTGTTATTCTAGTGGCTTGTTTGACTAACTGTTGGAAGTTATATGACTCTATTATGTTTTCCCATGTTTTGTTTGATTTGTTAGTGTCTATGTTGAAGTCACCTAGTAGTATTATTTCTCTTGCATTACTAAAGACTACATCCATCATAGTGGTGAATTTTTCATACCAGATATTTCCTGCACTGGGATTTCGAAAAAGATAGCCAACTACTAGGGGTATGCGATTTTGAAGTTTAATCTCAAGCCATACACACTCAATCTCGCAGGTTTCAAAATCTAGCCTGCGGTGGGCGTTAAGCGAGTTAGAAATATAAACTACCCGTCTCTTGTTTCTGATAGGGATCTCTTCTAATGGTTTTAAAACCTCTGATAGCGATGTCATCATCTGAGATGTTACCATTTAATCGACTTTTGCGAACACCAAACAATATGAAAATTTTGATTAAGTATAAGTGATAGTTCTGGCAGCTTCCCTAATAGATGGCAGATGTTTAAATGCCCAATTCTGAGCCCATTATTACTGAGCCAGTGATCGTACTTATTAGACATTTCGACAATGCGTAATCATAAGTTTAAAAACAAAAAAAACAAAAACAAAACAAAAAATTTAAAAAGTACACGCACACAAAGTGAATACAACTTACGTCCCTTATTACAATACACACTCTAAAGTACAGAGAAATAGTAATATCTCTGTCGATATATAAAAAATAATTACGTACACGGATCCGTAAGGCAGAGCAGTGAAGATCCTCTTACTCACAGTAGAAAAACAATTAAAAGTATTATAAAAGATATACAGCAAAAGTATTGAAAGGTATACGGCTAAGTACTATCAATTAATATAAAGTCACAACAAGCCAATGTTTGTAGTTGCATATAACCTAATACGTTACTAGATCAAGTAGTACCCAAATATGCAGTTAATCGTTTCAGGAGAGACTCTTTCTTGTACCGAGATCTGGTGTAGCTTTGTGCTAAGTTGCTAGTAAATACCAGATTGTGTTGGTTGTTGGTGTAGCGACATTATAAGTGCTTGACGAAGTGCAGCTGGGCTATAACGTGTGAGGTGCAACCATTCTGGGTTACAATAGAATGGGTACTGTTGATGTCTCATGGGTATGTAATTACTACCAACTACAGCCTCTGGTTGGTGGCTAACAGGAGGTTGGGGTGGCACGTCGTTGTTGCTGAGAGTTGGTTCCTTTCTGGGGAGAAAAGGAAACATCTCTTCATAATTATTACCCTCCTGTGTGAAAGACGACGTATTGTACGGACTTGGTGTGGTGGTAGTGTCCAGTCTGGCTTGGATTTCAGGTGCAGTGTTTATGAGTGGTCTCCACACTTCTGGCCAATTGGTACTTGATGTAATGGGAGTATGTCGTCTGGCTTGAGTTTCAGGTGGAGTCGCTAAAAGTGTCCGACGTGATCCTGTATGGTGTGTCCGTTCTGGATATTTAATATTTTTGGTGAGTAAGCTGGTGCCCAATGTAGACAAATGTATTTGATCCTTATAAAGACTCTTTTTTTGGTTACCAGCCTGTTAAGTGAATAATGGCGTGTTGATGATGAACTGTATCTTGTTTTGAGAACAGAACTTCTGCAAAATGTTGTTATTTATGTCAGCTAGACGGCTCTGGAGTCCATAACTCGGTGATATGATGGAGGAGAAGAAAATGGACGAGTTAGGAAAAGTGTGGCGCAATCCGTTCAAGAGTGCCAGCAGTTGACGACCACGGTGACGGTAGATGAGACTTGGATTCACCATTATGACCCAGAATCCAAAATTGCCAGCATACAGTGGAAACCCCGGGCTCGCCAACACATGTCAAGCCAAGAGCACAAACATCTGCAAGGAAAGTGATGCTGACTGTTTTAATGGGCTGTACTATGCAGATATTCTTATCAAACTAAGAAAGGCTGTGACCAGAAAATGAGGGATAGGGCGTACGCAAATTCTGCCTTTGCTTCAAGACAACACGCCCTCCCATAAAATACGGCTTGTGCTGCAAACTGCCATCGATTTACATATTGAAATTCTTCCCCACCCACCATATTCTCCAGATTTGGCTCCATCGGACTTTTTTCTTTTCCCAAATCTTAAAAAAAAAAAAAAAAAAACAGCTGAAATGAATTCGTTTTGACAGTCCCGAAGATGTCATACTGGCTTGTGATTACTGGTGTGGTGGGGGATTAGGTTAGGCATGTGTGGGTGGGTGGAAGTTGTATGTGTGGGTGGTGGGGTGTGTGTGAGTGGATTGGGGAGGTATGGGTGGTTAGGGAGATGTGTGTGTGTGTGTGGGGGGGGGGGGGGTAGGGACATGTCAGTTGGTGGGGATGTGTGTGTATGGTTTGGGGATGTGTGAGTGGATGTGTGGGTTGGTGGGGGATTGTGTGTGTGGGTGGGGAATATGTTGTCGATGGAGATGTGGCTGGGGGATGGGTGGTTTGAAGTATGGGTGGGGAGAGGATGTGTGGGGTAGGATGTGGAATGTGTGGGTTGGTGGGGGAATGTTTGTGGGTGGCGAGTGTGTTTTGGTTGGGGGATCAGGTGAGGGCAGTGTGTGTGGGTGGGGGATGTGCGGGAGGGGGATGGGTCGGTTGGTGGGGTATGTATGTGTCCCTTGGTGTTCGTGTGTGTCGGTAGGTGGGGGTGTGTATGTGTCCCTTGGTGCGCGTGTGTGTGGGTAGGTGGGAGTGTTGTGTGGGTGGGGTGATGTATGGATAGGTGGGAGATGGGCTTCATAACATGGTAATTAGCCTTGTTTATGTTTAGCACTGTGCCAAATTTTAATTTTCTCCGCCTACTCCTTCATGATCAGGATAAAGACTTATGAGAAGCCCTATAGGAACATATATAACATCTAATGGAGGGTGGTATGAAGAGATTACAACAAGAATCGACATGGCGAATGTTTATTATGGAAAACATAATTACCAATGCAATGTATAACCAATATGGTTGTATACATTGGAAGGAGAATAATAAGCAAGCAAACTAAAAGACATCTCATCATCATCATCATGTGCCATTCCGATAAGCGTTTCTCCATCTCACACGATCACCAGAGTTGTAGACCAGCTCTGTGTTCTTGTCTCGACCATGCAGTTTGGCCAAGCAATCCAGATATCATGTACGGACATATCAACGAACAAAGCAGTCCAGTAGGAAAACATGAAAAACATAAACTAACTTAAGAAGTTAGATGTAGGGAGACACGATTTAAGGACGCGTTACGAAGTGAAATAATCTAGACAACTTTGTGACAACTGGCAAACTTGACAGAAGGGGAGCGACAGGAATTCGCCAAGATAAATACCAGGATGGCTGGACAGCACGGCATAATCTGAGCAAAAACTCATCTCATCCTAGAATCTGTTGATCTTGTGAGAAGGCAACCCATGACCGTTAACGTTTATTGGCATAGATACTGATGGAGGTCCTGACTCCCTGCAACACTTACAGGGATCCATAGCGTGATAATTTAACCGTTAGAGAGGTTGAAGTATACTTTTTTTTCAGGAAGAATTACAACATCTACTATCTGCATTCTCCAATCTTGTTCTGAATTTGGTTTAACAATTAACAAAAAGAAGACATAGATTATGTCACAACGTACACATGGGGTACCATCAATCTTTATTGACGACGCCGAACTGGAGATAGTAGACCATTTTTCATATCTAGGATAAGAAGTAAATAGCAAATTATCCCTAGATCAAGAAATCAACATCAGGATTGGCAAGGCAGCAACAACAATGAACATTGTTAACAAAAAGAGTCTGGGAGAACAGGACGCTTACTGCCAACACAAAAGTCCTTGTCTATCAAGCCTCTGTCCTTAGTACTCTTCTTTATAGCAGTGAAACCTTGTCAACTTACTCACACCAAGAGATTATTGTTTGTTTCATTGTGTCACTATTGTTGGTAATCAATGACCCAAGATATTCGAAACGTTCCACCACCTTCAATTGTTCCTCATTAATATATATTACTTTCTCCATCTGTATGCATTATCTTTGTTGTTTACTATGTTAAGATATAAGTTGTGATTTTCACTATTCAAATGGATTGAGATTATTAGGTTTTCTATACAATTCTGTGTGGATATCAATACTGTATCATCGGCATATCGAATCTCTGGTATGTCATGACCACCGATACTAAGGGCATCATATTGCTCCCTGTTTATATCATCTCTGACATTTCTCATTATATTTTCGATTTACATGTTAAAAACAAATAGAGGGGCAGCACACAGCCCTGACAGACTCCTTGCTCGATATCAAACCAATCTGATGTCTTACCACCTATTCTAACCGCTGCTTGTTGGTCTAGATAGAGCATTTTGATGAGTTGACCTACATGTGATGAAAAGCCCATTTTTATCATGATTTCCCCAATATTTTATGTTATACACAGTCATATGTCTTTTAATAATCCACAAAACAAAAGAATAGATTTACATTACATTCGCTACACTTCTCTATTATTAAATGCATATTGAGTATGTGGTCTTTTGTTCCTCTTCCTTGTCTAAATCCAGCTTGAACCACGTTAATCTCTTTTTC